>OY757270.1:4084495-4245065 GCA_963584085.1 Pyrausta aurata | reverse complement strand
GCCATCTTGACGCGAGTGATTCAAAAATAGAGCTCCAGGAGCCCTATTTCTATATTCTAGATTTTGAGTGATTTTAGTAGGTTTTTAATGTGTTTTCGAACGAAAATCACACGCCATATCCAAGCGAGTGATTCAAAAATAGGGGCCCTGGTCGCCTACTCGTAGCTTACAAGCTACGGCGTAGTATTTCGTAGATACGCGCGAGCTATGCGCGAAGGTGCGACTTTCTCAATTCATTTTGATTTTTTTAAGAAGGTGAAGAGATTTTCTCTTCAAAAACTTGCATATAATTTAAAGAAAATGTTTTTTTAGAATCAGCATAACTCATATTATCATCCCTGAGTCGCTCGTCGCTGACCAAAACAACACCCTGTATATGGCATAATCAAAACATTTCACTCGCACAAAATTACTTTTATCCAACCTAAATCATATTTACTTGTAAGTGACAATATTCAAGTTTATAGGCTGTTATTACCATCTGTACTTGGTAGTAAAGGCTTATTGGCCCCAAGCTTTAGATATTCGTTGTATATTTCGTTCGAATGATTTAGTTTAACGCGCTTAATTGATAATTTTAAATTATAGCCCGTCCACATTATTTCGTTATTTCATAGTTTAATATTAGCTGCCATGTAGTACAGTACGATAAATCATTTTAGATGCACAAAGTGCTTTAAATAAAGTAAAATACATTACCTACAATTCAATAAATAATCAATTCCGTTTAAAAAAAAAAAAATTCTTTAAAGAAGACTCAAAACGTCTTTTAGATTAGCTTATAATAATAAAAAGCAAATACAATAAAATTACCTTTTTCATACACCCCCTTTAATAACAACGTAGATAAGTTCAACAGGTATTATCGTATATTTTTTGGATTTAGTAAGGACCAAAATGTCGATTATTTTGTGAATTTACTCTTGACCAAACCCTTTTTATATTTATTTGTATGTAGAGTTTTTGAGGCCTGTTTCAAAATGTTCTAGAATCTAGACTTTTAGGCGCTGACACCTTATCGTATTAACATTTGTACCACTTCGCTTTTTAACAAGTTTTACACATTTTGCTTTGAATCCTTGTAATACTTCAAAAAAAACAAGCCACGTTCACTATTGAATTTTAAATTGTTAAAAAGGGCATCATAATAAAATTGTTCTAATAGAATTAGATTAATTCTCGACTATTGTTCGTTATTATGTAAATAAATAAAAAGAGGATGCAATAATTTTTCATAATTTTATCTATAGTTAATAATTACAAAGGTTGTTAGAAAATCTTTTACTCTATAATTTTCAATGTACGATGTACATGTAAAACTATGGTAGTTAGTGAAATTGCAATATTTAAAGCATGTGTTGAGCATGGTTCAAATATAATTTGTGTAAAATATGTTTAAATTGTATAATATGTAAATAAAACTTTAAGTGAGACCTGCGAAATATGATTTTCTTCCGAGGTACAAAATATAAATTAACCATGTTGAAAACTATGATTAAACGAAAATATAGAACAAAGTTTTTCATTTTCTTTTCGATTGATACAACATTTTACAGCAATAAGTTTGTATACCTACTTCATAATAACACATTTACTGTTTCAAGGCAATTGTCAATAAAAGTGCCACACGTCCAATAGTGCATTAAATACAATGCACGGACATATGAACTTCACTATTTTTAGTGTTGATTGTGTAAGTATTGCATGTCATGCACGGTTCGTACCGAGCTAACTCAGTGAATTACATGTAATGCATGGACAGTGAAAGTAATAAATAATACATCAGTACATAAATATAATAGAGTTTATAAACAATATTTCTAATAAGGACCCAAAAACCGCATCTTTCTACTTGGTAGAAACCCTAGAACGGCGGTTCCAAGAGAAATTGTGTGCGTAGCTTTTCGGTTTGAATTCCCTTTCAGTTTTCGGCACGTCCACGTACCACATCCATCCATTTCTGTCGCAATGCTCGATCGCTTGTTGGGGAGTGCTGAATATCACCTTCATGTTCGACAGAGGGTCTCCAGACGATGTCCAGCCCATAAGCGGGTTCTCCCAGCGCTGTTGGTTGTCAAACTCTAGCTCCCAATGGCGTATGTTGTTGGTTCCGCTCTGCATAGCGTTTTTAGTCTGCTGGTAGATTCGTACACGACGCGTTCTTAGCAACTCCTCGGGGAAACCAGAAACGGGGGATAGGTCCACCTGGAATTCATCTCATCGTGTACAGGTGTTCTATCTACGAGGCGCTAGTCATGCTTGTGTGAGAAAATAAGCTCATTTTACGAAAAAAGCTACTTGAGCTTTTAGCCATGTAACATGGCGAGGACACAGAAATTCATTAGTGAAAAAGAAAGTTTCTTTTCACTAATGAATTTTCACTAATGAAGAAACTCTAAGGCTTAGGGTTTCTTTTTGCCCAGGGCCACTCAAGTTTAGCTAAGTGCCTAAGTTAAACTATGGTGGCCATGGGCAACAAGGATACCTATGCTTGGTTGACCGACAAGAGTCTAGCTCTTAAATTTGATAATGATAATGCATGGTTGGTAGAATAAAACGCAGTTAAGTCGGTCTTTTAAGGTGGGTTTAGACCAAACGAACAAAGAACTAAAGCAAGAACATTCTTTCTTGATCTTTTATTGTAAACGGAAGCTAATCAGGCTTCCGTTCTGAGTCTGTATCTTGGTCTGTATACATAAGAATAATTTAATGAAGTGGGGACAGAATGAGCATTCGCTCGTCTGATATAAATAGGCCTTAGACATCTATATTTCAGCTTCATAAAAGAGATGAAAACAAAAATAACTCACACAGGCCGGTACTGTAATAGTGGTTTCGAGTGCGTTCCTCAATCTGGCCTCCTCTTTAGTAGCGAGGAAGACTTCGTTCTCGATTACCGGCGCTTCTTTGACGTGCGGCGAGAAACATGAAGTCAGACGAACATTTCTCAAAGGCAATAATCTACGTAAACATTAATCTCTCATTAACAACCTAGAAAACCTATATACATAAAAGAAAGTCGTGAGTTACACCATTTATTACTTATAACCCGAGAATGAGTGGTCCATGATTTTTACGTTATTGGATTTGTATAAGTCTAGAAGATTTTTTATTGGACTGGTCTTCTGAAAGCTGAAAGTCCAGCGCTTATGAAAGGGCACCAACAAATAAGAGCTCATTGTGGCTGAGCTTTGTCTTGCTCTCATCAAGCTATATGTATAATGAGTAAGGACATAAAAAATATTTTTTTTTAATTCCAGCCAGCAGAGCGTATCGTATTGCTTTTGGTGTCTAATACGCTACTAGCATGGTCATTGTATGGTATGGTATAGTGGGGACCAGACTTTAAAGCGGCGCGCGGTATCCTCTCTATTGGTCTATTGGTATCTAAGCATCTAAACTCAGTTTCTGACGCACCGACTATAGTGCACACTTATATGGAGCAAGCAATCTATCAATCCAAGCAAGCCATTAGAGGCTAAAGTACCTAGTTAAAATAAACAAAGTTACTTACCTACAGAGGAGAGCTCTGGTTACACGGCACTTAACGATCAACATAATTTATTTATCTTGATTTCAGAAATATGCACTGTTCAAGAATGTGTATTGAGCACAGAAGATGACAAGAGGCTGAATTGTCATTTTATGACAAATGTCAATATGTGTCAAAAATAATAACAAAACTTAGTGACAAAGATTCTAAATAAAACCTTGTTTTTTGACCCATAGATTTATAGGATTTTTTTAACGTAATATACAGGGTGCCTTAAAAAAGATACTACAATAATTTTCAATATCTAGGATATTTAAGATCTTAATCTTAATCTCGAAATGATATATTTTTCTATTTGTTATGATAAAATTTTATTTTACTAATATTCAAAGCTTGATAAAATCCTGACACCATTATGATGAATCTGACACTATCATGGAAAACAAACAGTCTTTGGATGCTTCCCAACCTTTAATAAAGTGAATTACACTTAAACTCACTATTATATTTCTAATAAAAATTAAATAAATTCAACATTCTACTAACATGATTACTTAGTTGACACTCTGGTGCGGCGGTTCCAGTGGAAATTAGCCCCATAATTCTTTGGCTTTTCATTCTTTTCCAACTTGGGTATATCTAGATACCAACTCCAGCCATTCTTTTCACAGTGTTCAATAGCATCATCAGGAGATGAGAATTCTATTTTCATGTTGGACAGTGGATCACCGGTGGACGTCCAACCCATGAGTGGGTTTTCCCAACGTTGGCGGGTGTCAAACTCCATCTCCCAGTGATGAATGTTGTTGGTGCCACTCTGCATGGCATTCTTGGGCGGCTGGTAGATGCGCACACGACGGGTTTTGATATGCTCCTCAGGGACTCCAGTAATTGGAGATATGTCTACCTGAAAATTTTTAAGAACACTAATTTATTTTACTATTTTAATTATGCTGCTGCACTTGCTCGAAAGGCAAAAAAAAAGGTAAGCCCACTAAAAACACAGGTACCTCCCTCGTTGCCTGAGTGGGAGGTCAGGTGATCAGCGGAGCCTTGACTATCCCGCGTAGATATGATAACCCCTAAAGGTAGGGTTGGAGTGTAGCAAAGGATATGTAAGGTGTTTGTCAATTTTACAAAAAAGTATAAAACCTAATAAGAACTTCAATAATATTGGTGAACTAAATAAAAATAAAGAATTGTCAAGTAATCCTAAATATGAACGCTGACCAAGTACAGCTTAGCCGGAATCAATTTTACCTTAGCCGGAACTGCAATAGTATTTGGAACATTACTATCTTCAGGGACCGCCAGAACCGCCTCGTTTTCGATTTTTGGAGCCTCCTTGCGACTCGCAGGGTCTCCAGAAGCAAAACGAGAACTACATGTTGTTACACTAGGCAGAGATCTAGAAAGAAAACAACCAATTAGAAAATTGGTAAAACCTAGCTCTGACCATGGCAAACAAGTAATTTTAAGACAACTTACCTAGGCAGACAAGACCTAGACACAGTTCTAATCACTTGAAACATATTTCTGCTATTCGCAAAGCAATTGAGTATACAAAAATTGAAATTTTATCACTGCGAAATGAAATGATTATACAATACAACGCAAGTGGACTGGTGGACATCGACATACATCTGAAAAATTGACAGATGTCATAATGACATTGATATTACAGCTGTTCCGAGTTCAGAGGAACTAAAAAAATATAATAATAACTTCGCACTTACGACGCGACACGCGAGCAACCCATATGAGATTTCTTGAAAAATCAACACAAATTCAAAAAAAACTGTGAAAAAAAGCACTTCTACAATTACTAGGATAGGCATCCGAATGAGATTGCACTATAAATTCGTAAACTATTTTGTTGTTTATGCAGCTTAAATCGGACTGAAGTGAATGACATTGACAGCAAGTATCATCAAGTCAAATCGAATTAAGTAGCATGGTCTTTGACCTTAGCCTGTTCCATGGGACAAATATATTTAAAAAGAACTGTCAAAGAGCCCGTTCCACTAGTATCCAGTGGATACTATCCACACCCACTTCCACCACACCCTTCGCAGCACAGATTAGTAAGAGTTGCTTCGCAGTCCGCGCCGACTCAATGCCGTTGTTCCACATCCACACCACTTGACTCGAGGCTCAAGGGAACCCACAATGTCTTTTCTTTAGAACGTCATCCATCACGCCACGTCACGATCTAACGTTCACAAACAACTCCTTTTCGTTCTAATTGATTTAAATTATTGCAGTTTGCAATGCAGAAATCATTCGAACCTTGCGGGGGTAAGTGGTAAAGGGGATGTGATGTGGAACCAAGTGGTACGGTCGATCAAACAAAGGGGCCGTGAGCGCAGTTGATGTGGAATGCTATAGTGGTGGTGGAACGCAGATTACATTATTAGTGGTGGGTGGATGGAACAGCGTTGCCAGAACGTTACTTTTGTAACGTTTTACGTTACTTTTCGACCCCTTGACGTTACATTTACGTTACAAGTCACAAAACGTTACTTTTGCGTTACATTTGGGATGGACCATTAGAACCTTAATTTTCTTAAGTTTAAGGTAAAAGAACCGCATACTCAATGCTTGCGTAGTACTATTATATATTCTGTGCTTGTGTGTAGTTTTGTGTGTGTGTCGGGATTGAATTTAATTTAAAATAATTTGATCGTCTCTATCGCACTTATAGCTTGAATCAGGAAATAGAAAGAGCAAGTTGTACGGAGTGAGTGAGTACCAACCGACGGGACCAATAATTTGCAGTTTTATTGTAGTATTTGTCATCGCTGTCGTCGTCCATATTCTTGATATTTTTCGTCTCTAGCTAATGCTTGTCTGGAAGAGATCACTTAACGATACGATAAGACAGCCTAAAATGTATTAGGTATTTTCTGGGGTGCAATAAAGAGTATCTCTATCTCTACATAACAAACCACTTTTAAAGGTTCCATAGCCAAATGGCAAAAAACGGAACTCTTATAGTTTCGTACTTTCGTCAAGTCTGTCTGTCTGTCTGTATGTCACAGACACTTTATTCTGAAACTATAGCATCACACCGCTGAAACTTTGTAGGTAGGTGTATCTTATTCACCGCTTTCCAATTCAGATACAAAAAGTAAAAGATCTTTAAGGGGGGCTCCCATACATGTAACTAAAACCAAATTTAAAAAAATCAAACCGATACATGTGGGGTGTCTATGGATAGGTCTTTCAAAATGACAATAAGGTTCCTAAAACTATTTTTTCTAAAAGACTAACATTTGAGGAATGGACGCTTCCAGAGTGGTAAAATGGACGCCCCCCATCTTACTTTTGAATAAAGGAACTTAGAATTAGAAAAAAAATACATTATTTTCATTTTGAAAAATAATTTCAACGAAAATTGGTTAAACGAGATCGAACCGGTAGTTTTTGTTTGATATATAGCACATTTTCATCAACCGCAACTGTATAACTTTGTCTTTCATACGCAAAACAAGGTTATTTTTGCAGTCAAAAAATATTGTGATATATTCGGACCCCGAATTTAGTTTTAGGATGGTACGGAACCCTCAGTGCGCGAATCCGACTCACGCTTGGCCGTTTTTTGTTTTTTTTTAAAAAGCGTTACTTTTTAGGCCAAAACGTTACTTTTTGAACGCTCTTGGGTAACTTTTTAGTACAGGGCACTGGCAACACTGGGATGGAACCAACTCTTACTAATCTGTGGGTGATCTGTGGATGGAACGCACTAAATTGTCAAAGTGGCAAATGGCAAAAAATTGGCTTGTCTTCTTGCTTCTCGCCGATTTTTGTTTCGCAATCGCAATATTTAGAAACATAATTCCCCTTTTCATTACGAGAAACTAATTGCCTTAGGCACATGTTTACAATTACTATTTATTCAAGTTGAATTATGGCTGCCCCTATTGTCTCCAAAAGGATTAAATTAGGAACAGCTGTTTTCATGTAAAGGTAAGAAAATAGGTATTTCTATCTATCTAACATTCTAATTGAAGCCTCAAGCTAGTTCTCGACTTTAAATCTGTTGCCAAATGTACAATATGTACTACAGAAAGATTGCAAATCAAGAGCCAGTTTCAAAAACTATCAAATATCATTTGTCCTTGAAGGAGTTCAAAAGTAATCTGACTAGAAATTATACATAGAAATACATTGTAACTAAATTGCTTCTTATTATTACACCCACATTAAAATGCTAACACCATTATCATAATCTATATTTTTTATTTTACTAAGCTTTTTCCCCCATATTGGTATGTGTTGGATAGGAATGTAACAGTACTTAGGAGTTACCTGAGTTTTCCAAATGAATGCTCTTAATTTAATAATATGCATTGTACTAGAATCATACATATAACTACAAGATGTAATTTTCTTAACTTTAGATAAAATCTTTCCACAATGGTCAAGGTCTGGTCAATTTACCCATTTATCCTCTCTTAAAGGCTGTCAATTGTTATTATTTGTTACAGATTGCTGAAACTACAATTATGTGTTGCTAAGCGGAGGTTACGCACCTCAGTGCGGTGCTTTTGCACTGCATAGAACTAGGATATTTTCATTTAATTAAAATTACAAGACATAAAATAATGGCATAAAATAGAATTATTATTTATGTAGTTTTTTAATTAGACTTACCTTTATTTGTAAAGAGAAAAAGATTCTGTTTATTTTAATTGAAAAATAATATTTTGACAATGAGTAAAAATAAGCCTGAAGTAGATTGTACAAGACGCTGCCGGTCTCGCAGCCATGGCCAAACCTTAACTAGCGCTATCACTAAAAGGTCTATTGAAGATAAAGCTCTTGCAAGCTTTATTAGGGCCACCTGCGCCAACTACAATAAGGCTTTTGATTTTGAGGTAAGAATATCAATTATTTTTGTTTAGTAATTTTTTAGTAGATTTTTCACTCTTATATTGGTAAATTTTTTTCTAGCCCTTTCAGGCTTGGACAGATGCATACATAGCCTTTTTACAAATTTAAATAACTAAAACCTAATTGAATAAAGTTACTTAAAAAATCTTCCGTTAATCCTCTAATAAACCAGCCCCATTATTGCCAATCCTACTAATAGTTTATTTTTGTTTTTATAGTGTTTTGTCACCATACAAACTTAATAATATAAATTGCACTTGTAAAAAGACAACTGTGAACCTGTGACAGACGAGGAAATGAACCCCGTGTCTTACGCAATCCGGGCGTATGCCTATACCACTCGGCCACCGTCACATTAACAGGCCTTTTGAATTTTGCAAGCGCTTCTTAACGCGTAGGCTGCGTGACATCATCAATGTTGTGAGATTGCTCTCACAATATCTGAAGGAAAATATTTTTACAAATATTTTAACAATCAGTAAAGATGATGAAAGCCAATTTATAGTTTATTTTTGTTTTTATAGTGTTTTGTCACCATACAAACTTAATAATATAAATTGCACTTGTAAAATCCTACTAATATTATAAAGGCGAAAGTTTAAGAGGATAGATTAATGTGTGTTACTCCTCTAGTACTCAAAAACTACTGTATGGATTTTGATGGAAATTTGCAGTAGTATATAGCTTATTCATTGGATTTTTTTTCTAGGGTCGCACCGCTTTACACATGGCGGCTTCTCGCGGCCGCACCAAGCTTATGGAGTGGCTCATCCGTCACTCCTCGGAGGCGTTTGCTAACGCGAAGGACAGAGAATCCGGTTACACGCCGCTGCATCGCAGCATTTTTTACGGGCAGATCACTGCTGCCGTCACTTTGATGAAGATGGGTAAGATTCTGTCTCTTGTTTGAACATAAATAATTGATATCACATACAAATATTTTGCGGTGTCTTTGTTCGCGCACATAATACGCGGTATGACATTTTTCCATGAGTTATTATTGAATAAAATTTATGAGCTTTATAATTATTTATGAGACAAAAATAATGTCAAAAAGAAAGAAGGCTTTTGGAATCGAGCTCAACTTCGTATTCAACACACGACGTTTTATCCGACCTACGCGAATAGCAAAATGGGTCTAATGTAATGGATAGATAATACTTGTTGCTTTTTTATTTCCTGTTTTTTTTTTAATTCGTTATCATTTAGTAACTCTTTCAGTCATTTCTCTCGACGAACTATGTTTTACACCTACAATCTTAACCCCGCAGGTGTCCACACCGACATAGTGGACAAAGACGACTACAAAGCGCTAGAACATGCGATGCTCGACCGCCAATACATGTACAAGCACGAAGGCACTCAGCCCAGCGAGGCGTATGTTTGGGGCACCAACTCCAACTACACGCTGGGCACGGGGGCACAGCAGCAGCGGAACACGCCAGAATTGCTGGGCGCTTTTAGCCGCACCAACACAAGGGTTAAGCAGGTCAGTTATTATTTTAATCAGTCAGGTATCAAACGAATGCCGAGAGTCGCATAACAATGGAATTTTTATTGTGTCTCGTTTACGCATACTTGACGAGTTAAGATGAAATAAAAAAATAAAAAATGCACATGGGCGGGACTCGTTCATCTTATAAAAAAGCACTGTGAGTGTTAAAAACATTCTAAAACCATTCAGGTCAGTTATGCTGTGTACAGAATTAATAGTTTAAGCTTTGCCTCAGGCTTGGATTTACAGAAAAAGACCTTTGTGCTATAGAATGAATCTTGGCCATTTTTTTCCCGTTTACTCTAACTAATAATATGATTATGTATTAATCAAAACAAGGCGTAAGATGCCTTAATCGCGATTAAAATAGGTAGGCAGCAATGAGGACGTAGTCACTTACATGGTTACTTATAATGCTTAATTTTTTTAGGACCTTTAAAAAGTATTTAAGCCCCTATTTCACAATGTCTGAATAAGTTCCCATTAGTGCTATCGGTCCACTACTTTAAACGAAATGACATTGTGCTTATTCGCGAAACATAAAAACTCATTTTACCTGTAGTTCTTGCATTACAAAGTCATATTGTGACAGAAATAAAAAAAGTTTATGTCAGTCTGACAAAATTCGTCAAACACAGTGGATATTTCACATGATGATATATTTTTTTATTCGTTTTCCGTTAAATTGATTTCACAATGCACACAATTGGTTTGCCGCGAACGTGTTTGGGTTTCACGAATATATTTTTCTTCTTGGTCGGCTTTATCGGTGCTGTAATCTGTGTATGGTGCGTCGTCAACACACAATTCTTCCGTGATGTGAACTATACAATCACAAAGAGTGCCATGGTAAATGCTATAGCCGAATTCGTCAACTTAAAACTATGGGTGACTCCTATGACCACGATTTTGATTATCCTAGCTGTCTTAACTATGATGACGTCTTGCTGCGGTATTCTCGGAGCTGGCTGCAAAGTCAAATGCGCGATCAAATCTTACATATTCCTCGTTACTGTTATATCCTCTATTGCCTTCTGGATATTCTTCGTATCAGGCGCATACAACGTTTACACGAGAAACGAGAAAACTCGGCAGTACTTAGAAAGATCTATCCACTCCAACTATGGTAAAGAAAACGACATGATAACCTATCTATGGAACTATGTTATGATGAATTACGAATGCTGCGGCGTGAACGGTTACCGTGACTTTGCAGGGTCCAACTGGCAGAAAACCACAGGAAAGTTGTACCCAGTCGAGTGTTGCAAATTGGAGAATAGAACTGCTCTTTTACCGGTCTCAAAAGATTGCTCCTTAGTAGTTGGTCCAGACATTCAAGGGTTTCCGGAGACCGGTTGTTTTGAGGTGATAAGCAAGGCATTGGGCGCGAACAAAGGCAAGATGATCTTTTACGTTGTACTCCTGTCTATATCATACACGTTTCTGATGCTCTTCGCTTATTGCATCATCAGAGGGGAGCCTCTACTTAGTACGATGGCTACAGATTTAAAGTTTTTGCCGTCGAAAGTCCACCAGAATCCGACACAAATGATACCTACGAGGCAAGTTCAGTACGCTGATCCCAAAGTGACGTATATAGAAGAACCACCTAAGAAGGTCGTCAAAGTGGTGTCAGCTGTGAACCCTTTCCAATCGTATAAGTTCTCGCCAAATGCGTACGCCGGCCAAGGTTATCCACATCAAATGTAATCAATAAACAATTAAAATAAAAGGTGTTTTTGTTTTGTCTTGATTACGAATGCGCTTGCTCTTATCAGTCGAATAAGTTGTGCGTTATTTGGTAATCAGTATTTTGACTCGACGCTTGGCAACAAGATAAAAACATTGTAGGACTATGGTATTTAAATTAGATTACATCCCATGCATTACTTTTGATATGACATCCGCTCATAAATGATGGTTGACTTTCAGAAATTATGTAATTTTCTCCTTTGCCGTATTTTTTTCTCCTCTTTATAGTTTGAATAAGAAGTAGAGATACAGCTTTGTACTCAAACTTGGGTAGGTATTTCCTTCTATTTTAGAGTAATCGCCATCGGCTAGGTATCTACCTACCTATAGTTAATACACCTGTCTCGTGACCATTTAGAAACTGACAATACAATAAAAACATGGAATCTCAATTTACCGAGAAACTTTTCTTTTACCTGATTTATCCTAGTTTATGGTGGTGATACTAGTCACCGCTACATGCAGGGTTTTTTTTGCATATATTATCCAGGTCACTTTTGCCTTACCACCTTAGAGCCAAAATCGCTCGCACCTCGCGTCGTGTTTTGTTTGAAGTGACGTCCGTTGTCGAGTCGTGTTGTGCAAGGATAATTTCATTTGAAAGTGGTAAAGTGACAGGGATCTTCTTAGGAAATTATGTATCTATGATTACATTGTATTGCTTATAATGTCTCTTGCGCGAGTTTGTAATGAATGATGGTATCGTTCTAGTTGATTTTTGATTTTATAGTGTTTTGCCGCTATACAAACTTAATAATATAAATTGCACTTGTAAAAAGCAACCGTGACTCTGTGACAGACGAGGAGTTCCTCTTCTAGTAACTATAATTTGGTTTGGTTTCCTTCATCTTAACCGATTGTTAAAATATTGGCAAAAATATTTTCCTTCGGATATTGTGTGAGCAATCTCGCAAACATTGATGAGGTCACGCAGCCTACGCGTTAAAAAGAAAGCACTTGCAAAATGCAAGAAGCTTGTTAATGTGACGGTTGCCGAGTGGTATAGGCATACGCCCGAATAGGGTTAAGACACGGGGTTCGTTTCCTCGTCTGTCACCAGGGCCCGATCCAGCTGTTTCGCCGCTCCGGGCAAAACAATGTTTGCCGCCCTTACGGTATTCCATAGATGGTGTAATTTTAACCTATAAAAACCGGCCAAGTGCGAGTCGGACCCGCGCACTGAGGGTTCCGAATAGCCGGACATACCAGCCAGTTTGGCCGGACATTTGGGTAAAAAAGCCGGACGCCCTAAATTATTGAAGATTTTGTGTCTTAGTATTAATATGTACGCAAGCATGTTTGACTTACCCGGTTTGATAAATAGATTAATTGTTGGCATCTAATATTTTCAATTTAAGTAATGAAATCACATTGAGAAGCGCTTCAAATTTTGGTACTGAAAGACCAAAGTAATTGCGAACGAAGGGAGCGCTTTTAAGAGTTTGGTGACATAAATAGATGCGCGAGCGAAGCGAGAGCTTCAAATTTTGCCCTAAACCGGCATTCAGAGCGACTAAATTATATAAATCAATGTGTGAGTTAAGCAAGAGCTTCCAATAGTTATGGTTTTAAAAATGATTTGACTGGTAAATAAATAATGTGCAATTATAAAATTTTGGAAGATGAAAAACGACCTAACAAAATGTGAAAGATCTCAAATGAATGCACAAGCCTACTAGAGAAGTAAAATGTAGAGATGTACCGACTAGTCGCCGACTAGTCGGCTAAATCCGCCGACTAGTCGGCCCGCTTCTGACTCATGTTAATATGCTTAAAAAATAGAGTGATTGAAATGAAATTGTATCTTTACTCTTGTTATTATAAGAATAACAGTTTCAGTTTACAATACAATTTAATAATTGGTAGAAAATTTAAATAGGAACTCTTCCTTTAGTCTTTTATAAAATCACAAAATATAGGTTAGAGCAAATAATCCTTGGTAATAAGTAGGTTCAATTATAACATAAAAAATAGGAACTCTTAACATCCCAAAGTTATTCAATCTAGAAATTAATAAGGATTAATAAGAACCTAGTTGAGGCATCAGTTGTGAATGTTTGCTCGTAGTATTTGCCTTTTTTCCCTGACCACCACGAGAAATAACTGCTTGACACTGATTGCACTTCACTTTACTGCTTTCTTCTCCCTCCAATTCGTCAAAAAAAAAACCAAATGCATGATTTCTTTTTCGACATGACGCAAACAATCTTATTTAGTTAATTTCACTATTAATTCAATTATTTGCACTGTGTTAGCTTAGTAATTGAACGTTATGTATTCTTTATTTCATTAAACACCAATAAAACACACAGTGTGAGGAGAACCCACTTACTTATTTGCTTATGATTGTCGATGTATAGTAAATTAAAATGTAGATTCGTTATTGGCTGTAAGTTTAGTTACACGGTAATATAATAACTAATAAATAACTAGAGCTAATCTTGTAACATAAAAATAAAATAATAATAAAAAATAAAAACGCCGGTTTTTATTGTGGGCGCCGGCCGTGCGCCAATTCTACGAGCCGAGAGCGCGCTCACGAACATTTCCGACGTCCGGATTTTACCGAAAGTAATGATCGGCCTGGCCGACTAGTCGGCCATTTTGCTGCCGACTAGTCGGCTAGACGGCTAGTCGGCCAAAGTCATAGTCGGCACATCTCTAAAAATGCAATAGATGTACAAAAATTAATAAACATATTGAACAAATTTAATTTTATATTGATAAAAATCGATATAGGAAACAGTAGATCATCCGCGAGCGAAGCGAGCACGAATTCGCGCGGCTCTGCGGCGTGCGGGAGTGACTGACAGTGACTCGCCTGCGCTCGGCGATTGCTCGTTTGCGAAATGTAAAAAGCCGGACTAGCCGGACACCGTTTATTTTGGCCGGACACGCAATCAAAAAGCCTACCTATGTCCCCCATATGAAACCCCATAAATGGTTTTAGAAACCTCAATGTAATTAATTATAAACGACTTATCCGTAAACACACAGTCATAAAAAAACTTAAGGTATGAGTTTATTGTATGGGGGCCCCCTTAAATGTGTTTTTTTTACTTTTTAGGGTTCAGTAGCCGAATGGCAACCCTTATAGTTTCGTCAAGTCTGTCTGTCCGTCCCTATGTCACAGCCACTTTATTCTAATACTATTAGCATCACACAGCTGAAACTTTGTAAGTACTAATAGCAATTATCACGGAAAAGCCGATTTCATAGGATCAGTCGAACTACGCGACGCGTCAAAGAGAATGAGCGAGTCGGAAACGCCACCTGTCAAAGTGGCTGATGATTATTTTACCGTTGCCGTCTTGACAGGAAGTGTCATTTGTTGTACACCTATCGATTGATTACGATGATCTCCCAATCGAATGGTTTATCGATTAACAGTTCGGCCATCCTGACCTTACTTCGACCACGAAGTACCTGGAGAACAGTTGTCCAGACCAGACCACCATTCCCGGAGATACCTATTTAATAAATAAATATAATAGGTATAAATAAATATTTAAATAAACAAATCCATCTAGTAATTATTTCGATTTAACCATGCTCAAACATTAGCTGGATACCGTATCTTCACACACAGCGAATACAGAATGTAAGATAAAAGTGGGAAAAAAAGTTATACACACAGTAAGTTCAACAATACCAGGGCCCAAAGCAGTAGATTTACAAACAAACTCACCAAAATTGAACAGAATCATCACCCCGAAGTCACTCTGCACGTACAAGCAGTATGCCACTGAAGTAGATTCAATCTACCACGACATGTCCCACACAGTTCTGCATATGTGATGCCCACACAGTTGGTTTACATGTGACATGTACACACAGGTATGCATGGTTTGCATGCCCACACAGCTCACACAAAGTTTACACACTACACTACACTTATGTCCTCAATATAATTGTTCATTAATATTGAATGCACATACTCATTATTTTAATGTTCATTTACCAGGCTTATTTTTTATTTTATTTTATTATTATTATTTTTTATTCACAGAATCATACGAAGTTTTTATATTTATTTATTATTATTATTATTATTATTATTATTTTTTTTTTTTTAAATTTTTCACTCTTCGTCATCAGAGGATGATGTGAAATCCCTTGCATGCCACAGTTTCATTTTGTCACGAGCTACTACACTTTTATAGGCTCTCTTACCCTTAGTGACTGATTCAACTTCAAAACGATCATTCGGCAGCACAGCTTTCACCTTATATGGGCCAGCATATGGGGGTACTAGTTTCCCGCTGGTGAGACCAGGTCTTAAAATTTTCCTTTCCACCATCACAAGATCCCCAATTATGATTGATTCCGGTAGGGCACGGTGCTTGTCGTACCTCTCTTTCATAAGGGATGCATTCCGCTCAATTACTTTACTGGCGTCTTCTCTTAATTGCGGCAGCTCGATCGGAGACAAAATAGGTCCCTGCAGATCACCTCCCAGGCGAGGCCTGAACCCGCACAAAAGTTCTAGGGGGGACTTGCCTGTACCCTGGCACACTGTAGAATTGATTCCCAATTGCACTTTATGAAGGTGTGAATCCCATCCCTTTCGTTCTTCTCCCATATACGCAGTAAGCGATGCCAGAATAGTACGGTTCAAGCGCTCCACCTGCCCGTTGGCTCGAGGTGTAGCAACTGCATTTAACACATGCCTGATAGCATGGTCATTGCAATAATCGTTGAATTCTCGCCCAGTAAACGCTGTCCCCCTATCACTTATGATGCGCACTGGATGCCCAAACACTCTACTCAGCCTTTGAAGTGCTGTAATGGCTCCCCGCGCATTGGCACTGGTCACCGCCTCCAACCATACAAACTTGGTAAAGCCATCTATAATAGCGAATATATAAGTTTTGCCAGAACTCTTACAGAATGGTCCAAGGTGGTCCACATGGAGAGTGTGAAATGGCACAGGAATCCTTGGAATTGGGTGTAATAAACCAGGCTGCTTCCCTGTTGGCTTCTTTGCATACTGACAGCACAAACAGCTTTTGACGTACTTCTCTATGCATCTTCGCATCTTGGGAAACCAATATTTGGCCATGATCGCACTAATGCACTTTTCAGTCCCCAAATGTCCATTGTCATCATGGTATATTCTCATAATATGTAGCCTTGCTCCTTTAGGCAGAACCGGTTTCACTTCACTGCCTACCCTGCGGTGAAGGCGGTCATTTATCAATTTAAATTCTTTTCCTAATCCACCACTTTTATTTTCCGGCTTCTTCTTCTAACCTCAAATTGGTCTTAATATTTTGGATTTCCTCGTCACCTTCTTGGAGAACATCAATGAGATCCTTTTCTTCGATGTGCTGGATACAAATAGGGTTGCGACTAAGCGCATCGACATGTGTCATAGAAGTTCCTGGTCGGTGATCAACTTCAAAATCATATTCTTGAAGGTCAAGCCACCATCTGGCGATTCGGGGACTTAAATCCCTCTTTGACCAAGTCAGGCGAAGAGCTGCGCAGTCTGTCACTACTTTGAATTTACATCCCGTAACATAGACCTTGAACTTTTGGATGCTAAAAACGACAGCAAGCGCCTCAAGTTCAAAACTGTGGTAGTTCTGTTCCGTAGCGGTAGTCTGGCGACTGGCATAAGCAACAACCTTGAAGTTGCCATCGTCTTGTTGTTGTAACAATACTCCTCCCAACCCAACTTTGGATGCATCGGTATGTATGTGAATGACTTTTTCCGGATGGTACACTGCCAAGACTGGGTCAGAGGTTAACGCTTCCTTCAGTGTCTTCATGGCATGTTGTTGTTCCTGACCCCAACACCAATCTTGAGTTTTCTTAGTGAGCATAGTTAGTGGCTTGGCTATGGATGCAAAGCCTTGAATAAATTTGCGGAAATAACTCGCAAGTCCCAGAAATTGTCGGAGCTCATGTAAATTCGTTGGGGATTTGAAGTCCACCACAGCAGCTACTTTCGAAGATGATGGGCGTATTTCGCCATTCGATATAATGTGACCAAGGTATTCCACAGTGTCGGTAAGAAATATGCACTTTTCAGGTTTAAGTTTGACACCCGCCGCTGCTATCAACCCCAGCACTTGTTCTAGGTTTGCTAAGCAAGTTTCAACGCTGCTGGCCCACAAAATGACGTCATCTATGTAAACCTCCGCGCACTTGTGCAGAACCGGTGCTAGGATGCTATTCATCGCCCGTTGGAACACGGCCGGTGCATTACACAAACCAAAGCTCATCATCTTGTACTGGAAGTGTCCTTCGGGCGTCACGAACGCTGTTAAAGGTCGAGAGGCCGGTGCTATTTTTACCTGATGATACCCGTTTGCCAGGTCCAGGCAGCAGTAAATGTTCTTGCCAGCTAACTGGTCCAATAAGTCTTGGATTACCGGTAAAGGATATCTTTCTTTCTCTGTGATTTTGTTCAGAGCCCTGTAGTCCACACACATTCGATAACCCCCATCCTTCTTCCGTACTAGTATGACAGGGCTCGCATATGGAGATGTTGAAGGTTCAATCACCCCGGCATCCAACAGCTCACGTACCATATTTCTTACTATATCCTTTTCATGAAATGACATTCGGTAAGGTTTGTAATTGATAACTTTATCTTGAGTGAGTCGGATATTCATCTCTATATCACAGTTTCCCAACTCTACTCCACCACCTGAAAAACAGTCTTGATACCTGCTCAAGATCTCCTTCAATGAATTAATTTGAGTGTCAGTTAAGTTACTGCCTATAGTGTATTCTTTCTTTGTGGTGTTATTGGTGATTTCAGCCCGTGCCAAACATTCCTCACTATCAAGTTGTATCACTAAATTTGTCTTATTAATAATTTTGATTACAGCATTTCCATCGTCGCTTTCTACATCATGACCTAAAACTTCCTTTTCACAGTTGGGCTTCATGTGTTCACTCTGATTCACCTTCAGAGCACCAACTGTCACAGGGTCTGTTCTGACTAACACTTTATTAAGTCCAGGAGATAAAGCAATATTCGACTTAGGATAAAGAGAGACTTTGGCACAACTATCACAATGCTCGATCAATTGTAGTCCTTCCTCATAAATGTTCAGATGAGTTGCTGTTTTAACTACTACAATGTTTGGGGCCTCAGTAAAAGGTTGGCCCACCAACACTTCAAATTGTTGGACACCGTCTGGCACAACATAAAGTTCTGTCTCTTTTTCCACACCGTCCACGTTCAGTAAAACGGTCACTGCCCCTAATGGTAGAGTCAACGCGTTGCCATATCCTTTTATGACCACTGAGTCATCCGGTCTTGAATCCAGTTCTAGCAACTTGCAGAAACTTTCTTTGATTGTATTACAGGAGCTTCCAAAATCAATATAGGCTTGAGCTTTTATACCATTTACTTGTATTTCTTTGTAGTATTTTAGATCTGAACTCTCACTGGAAAGAATTTGGATTTTTCGAGATATCCTGCCAGATTCATCAGAGGCAGCTTGTCTTCTACACTCCCCAGCCAAATGCCCTTTCATGTTACAGGTTGTGCAATACTTTTCATTGTTTTTCTTTTGAAAACACCGTTCTTCTTCATGTCCGATTTTGTCACAATAACGGCACCTTCGCTTGTCTTTGCTGCTCCCAGTAGGTCCTCTAATGCAATATATAGCTTTGTGTCCAACCCGACCACAAATATAACAATTTCTACCTCTTTCGCCTGCCTGCTTACTAATTGCTTGAACACCTGTCCTAGGTGTTGATCGATTATCTTTGGAGTCGGCACTAGCAGCATTTACATTGGCTAAGTAAACTAATAGAGAACTAGTAGTTGTGCATCCAGCCGACACAGCTCCTATTTCCATTAATCTGTTACCTAATGTTCCAATTATAGCTTCAGCTATCATGCTGTCAGCCATGCCACACGACAGCCCCAAACCCAACTTCTCATAGTAAAACTTAATAGGATCTTCAGTGGCTAGCTTTACTCTATTTACCAACTCCCTTATTTGAGCTAATTTATTTTTAGTAAATGGGAATGCTCTTATCAGTTTTTCTTTCCACTCTGCCCAGCTAATATCATAGGAAGCCTGATGTTCGTACCATCCTCTGGCATATCCTTTTAATTTAGAAGTACAATTGCAAATTAATGTTCTTTCGTCCCATCCATGCATTTGTGCCGCACCTTCTAGATTCCTGATCCAGTGTTCAATAGGAACGGTGGTGACTTGCGGATCAAATTCAGGGACAAAGTCATTCCGACCCATGTATCGAATGGTAGAGTTATCAAAGTTTATGCTGGCATTGCTGGCTTGTGGTATAGGTGTGAGATTTGGGGTGCCACCACCCAGTAATGTTGACGATGGTACCGCTTGTACATTTTTCTTTTTCAAATCTCGAACATGGTTTTCTAAAGCGTCAAGCCTACTATCTCTTCTTTTGAGTTCACGCATATATTTCTTCCTGTAACGAATGTCGTTTTCCTCATTGGAACTGGTGCTACTGCTAGAGCTAGAAGAATAATCTCTTTTCTTGCGGTCACCCATTGTATTACTAAAGGGAAACCTGATGTTTTCACACAGAAATATCAAAGGAATTGAAAATGCACACGTTTAGTTTCACACAGTTTCAGACGTGTAATTATTATGACACACGGGCAATGGTATAATTGTATTTTTCGAAGGAAAGGCGATATGTAGTACAAAATGGAACAAGCTCACCCAAGTCCAGCAGTAAGCAGCGAGGCAAGGCACTTAAAGTAACAAAAGCTGATTCACACACAAACAGTTTATAAAAATTGAAAAGCGCAAATATGGCGATAGGTTAGGTCAATCACTTGTTCCCAAAAATCGTTTGGAATCCTGTTAGTTCCTTAATGAATTGAGTCAATTATGTTAGCACGCACTTAATTAATCACTAGCTTATGAATATTTTAGCATATTTCACAGTAAAAGCGAGTAAATTATAGATATGCACCACGCGGCCACACCGGTTGGGCCGGCCGGACACGTGTCACCGGCACCGCCGCCGGTACGAGTCGAAACGACGCGCGACGTTGATCCTTGGATGTATTCATTAGTTTTTACGATAATACATTTATTTGTAAGCGTTTTTTCGTACCACTTCTGAAATAATAGCAATTATCACGGAAAAGCCGATTTCATAGGATCAGTCGAACTACGCGACGCGTCAAAGCGCGTCACGCGCGAGTCGGAAACGCCACCTGTCAAAGTGGCTGATGATTATTTTACCGTTGCCGTCTTGACAGGAAGTGTCATTTGTTGTACACCTATCGATTGATTACGATGATCTCCCAATCGAATGGTTTATCGATTAACAGTACGTGTATTTTATTTACCGCTTTCTGATTAAGATACAAAAAGTTTATAAAAATAATTTAAGGGGGCATCCCATTAAACTAAAACCTAAAAAAAATGTTTACTCAAACCTATGCACGGAGGGTGTCTATGGATACATGGATAGGTCTTTTAAAATGACATTGAGGGTACTAAAACCATTTTTCCTAAAAGTCTAACGTTTGAGAAATAGACGTCCAAAGTCGTAAAATGAGCGTCTAACTTTTTTAAACAAAGCAAGTGTAAATTTTGAAAAAAAAAGACAAAGTAGATTTTACTTTCAACGAAAATTGGTTTGAACGAAACATTACTTTGTTCTTCCTACAAATACTATGACAAACAAAGCTATATTTTCTGTCATCAAAATATTGTGGTACTTCGGCTAAGTGGAAGAAAGTGGATCCTTAATTCAGTTTAAGTTGGCACGGAACCCTCAGTCCGACTCACACTTGGCCGGTTTTTTTAACCATCTTTCAAATATTTGGTTCTGAAAAAATCTTTCAAATTTTCCCCATTTTGCCGCCCCTCAATTTCGCCGCTCCGGGCAATTGCCCGGTTTGCCCCCCCCTAGATCGGGCCCTGTCTGTCACAGAGTCACGGTTGCTTTTTACAAGTGCAATTTATATGGCATCATTCCTTTATTTCAATGACTAGCAGTCCCAGCGAACTTCGTTTCGCCCCCAGCCCCGTTTTATGGGATTTTCTTTGCTATAAACCTCACGGAGCCCGAGACCTTTCCAACGAATGCAAAACCGTGGAAATCGGTTCGTGCGTTCTGGACATATTTTTATATAGTAGATTTACTATAGTACCTAACATTTTCAGGTCTGCCTTGGCAAGTTCCACAGCGTGTGGGTGTGTTCCGGCTCGTCTGGCGGGGAGGTCTGGTGCGGCGGGCAGGTGGCGCGCGCGGGCGGGCCGCACTCTATAGCCTTGCAGCCGGCGCCGCTCAGGCTGCCCGAGCCGTGCGCGCAAGCAGCTGTGATGCTGGACTCCACTGTGTTCCTGTTGGAGAGCGGGACCGTGAGTGTCTTAAGTCATGGTTACCCATACCACTAAGAGGCTCAGTTGAACCTGCTTACTTACCTTCTATACAAACATGTAAGCTATTTTTACGATGGCGCGGCGCAACTGAGACGTTCTTACGTGCTGACTCGGCTGTCAATGGCTAGATGGCGCTGTGTGGAAACTGAACCGCGGTATAAAAGATTTTCAGTTTTTTTTCTTTGTTTTTTTTTTAATATATTTTTTATGAATAAGACATAAGTCAAGCTGCCTCCCATAGCAGTTTGATTACTATTTCTGGGACACCCTGTATATTATGTCTTTTCACTTAGTAATTTAGTTATCACCCGTATAGAGAAAGACATCTACCACTTTTGATATATTATGCTGACTCGGTCTTCAATTCCGACATGACATTAATGATTTAGAAATATTTTTAAAATAAGAATAATTTATAAATCTGGAATCTGAACATAACTACATATTGGTATGTAATTCATCCAGTAACCATTATTTCCTTTGCTACGTGCCGTCTATTTGAAATGTATTTTATTTTAAAGACTGTCAACTATTTTATCATCTACCATTTAAGTCTAGCTTCACAACATCTAGCCACCACCTAAAACCACTTTTATTTCCAGGTAATCCAATACACCCTAAACAGCAATGAGAACGTCAGCCAATCGGGCGCTAAAACCCCTGCCGCCATCAGGCTGCCGGCCGCCAAGCCGCTGCTGAAGCTGTCCTCCCCGCTCGGCGTGTGTGCTGCGCGCGCGCACGCCTGCGTGTGGAGCGCGCGCGCCGCGTACGCGTGGGGCGCCAACCGCGGCCAGCTGGGGCAGCAGCGGGACGAGGCCGTAGTGAGCGCGCCTAAGCGGGTCAGTGTCTATATCTAAGGGCCGAGTTTGGTCAAAAAATAGCGAAAGCTTACGACTCTCGGCGTTTGTAGTGAGGAGGTATACTGTCGTTTATTTTAGCAAAAAGTCCTCTGAACGAGTCGTTATCTAACTTAAAAAGTGTCCTGAAACAGCGACTGCGCATATTACGACCTGCGGCGCTGCTAGCGACATCTAGTGACTGTCATTTGTTTTCCACGTGATTTGTTATCTCTTCTTAGCTTCTTTGTTGATCTATAGTACGTCAATGTAGCCCTGTATTGTGCTCGGTTGGTCTTCCAAGTGTTTTGTATGGTCGCTCAGTCTATAGTTCCATCATTTTTGTGTCTTTAGTTCCCTGTTGAGCAGGCCTATTTTGTCTATGCCTGATCACTTGATCAGTCTATGGTCCTCTTAGTTTGTCTCTCGAACAGTCAGTTGATTCTTGATAGCTTCCTCTTTCTAAAGTCTGGCTGCAATGCTCGCTCCATTTGATGGTCCTCGCCGAGCAGCCCCGTTACTGATACCCCTCCAGCATCAAGCTGCCGGGTGCCGCTGTTGAATCTGTCCTGCCCGCGGGGCGTGTGTGCGGCGCGCGCGCACGCGTGTGCGTGGGGCGCCAACCGCGGCCAGCTGGGGCAGCAGAGGGACGAGGCCGTAGTAAGCGCGCCCAAGCGGGTCAGTGTCTTTATATAAGGGCCGAGATTGGTCAACAAATTTCGTTAGCTGCTCCTGCGCTGATAGCCAGTTGGTATATTGTCGTTTATTTTAGCAATTAGTCCTCTGAACGAGTCTATATCTACCTTAAAAAGTGTGCTGAAACAGCTAATGCGCATATTGCTATTGACAGCTGTTGAGCAGGCCATTTTTGTCTATGCCTGATCACTTGATCAGTCTATGGTCCTCTTAGTTTGTTTTTCGAACAGTCAGTTGATTCTTGATAGCTTCCTCTTTCTAAAGTCTGGCTGCAATGCTCGCTCCATTTGATGGTCCTCGCCGAGCAGCCCCGTTGCTGATACCCCTCCAGCATCAAGCTGCCGGGTGCCAAGCCGCTGCTGAAGCTGTCCTGCCCGCGGGGCGTGTGTGCGGCGCGCGCGCACGCGTGTGTGTGGAGCGCCAACCGCGGCCAGCTGGGGCAGCAGCGGGACGAGGCCGTAGTAAGCGCGCCCAAGCGGGTCAGTGTCTTTATATAAGGGCCGAGTTTGATCAAAAAATTTCGTTAGCTGCTCCTGCGCTGATAGCCAGTTGGTATATTGTCGTTTATTTTAAAAATAAGTTTTCTGAACGAGTCTATATCTAGTTTAAAACTTTGCTAAAACAGCTAATGCGCATATTACGACCTGCGGCGCTGCTAGCGACAACTAGTGACTGTTATTTGTTTCTACGTGATTTGTTATCTCTTCTTAGCTTTTTTGTTGATCTATATATGTAGTATGTCAATGTTACCCTGTATTGTGCTCTGTTGGTCTTCTTAGTGTCTTTTATGGTCTATAGTCCCATCACTTTTTTGTCTATAGTGCCACCATGACAGCTGTTGAGTAGGCCTTTTTTTCCAATGCCTGATCACTTGACGTCTCACGACTCTCTGCTGAGGCAGCAGATGGACGAGATGGTGGTAAGTGCGCCTAAGAGGGGTGGGTGTCTGTAAGAGCCGCTTGTGTATTCCTTACTCAACAAGTTGGGTGTCTTTAAGGGCTATTTTTGGTCAAAAACTTGATCAAAAACAGCTACTGCGCGTCTTACGTAGCTCGGCGCCGGTAGCTGCTAGAACTAGGTACATGGTCGCTTTGTTAGCAATATCAGAAAGACAAAGCTACAGTGCCCACGGCTAAGAGGGTCCGCACTGTTTTAGTGCCTTTAAAAGCTATTTATGGTTTTGAAAAAGTGCGAAAGCAGATACTGCGTATCTTACGACGCCTGGCGTTGATGGTCAGTTAGTATAATATGGTCCTTTATTGTAGCAAAAAGTCCTCTGAACGAATATTTGCTTATAACGTATGCTAAAACAGCTACTGCGCATATTACGACCTCCGGCGCTGCTAGCGACCTCTATTGACTGTTACTTGTTTCTATTTGATTTGTAGTGTGAACGAAATCAACAATGTGTGTAAGCTCATCGATAAACATTTGTCTTTAGGTACCGATATCGCTCACCAACGACACGGAGCTGCAGCTCGTGAGCGCGGCCGACGCGGCGACGGTCATCACTACGAGCCGCGGCGACGTATACTTGCTGCACAAGTACATCTGCAAGAAGATTGCCATCAAGTGAGTACTTATTTGGAGTTAACTGCGTCGGTGGCGCAGCGGTAAGAGGCATTTTAAAGCGACGGCTGCGCCAGAGCTCCCGGGTTTGATTCCCGAGTTTTTATGTTCAGAAATTTGGAAGGAGAAACCCAGGGAAGCCCAGAGTTTGGAAGTTGGCGGTGTTTCACCCACGTGCCTCAGAAAGCACGTAAAGCCGTTGATCCTGCACCTGATCTCTCTCCGGTCGTGTCAGATTGCTGTCCCATCGGGTTATGAGAGTAAAAGGAATAGAGAGTGCACCTGTGTTTGCGCACACACTTGTGCACTATAATATATCCCGCGCAGTCGGTTAGTCGTTGTGACTGGCCACCGTAGTCGAAATCGGCTAGAGGGACTACTATTATATTGGTTCTTGCAGTGCGAAGTCATAGCAACATTTATCTATTTATTTTCCAGGCAGATAAACTTACGTCAAGTGTGCGTGGAAGCCAAGGTGAGCGAGCAAGGTTCCTACTCGCGCGTCACGGTGCTTTTGCTCACCAATGTAGGACAGCTACTCATTTGGCAGGACACCACCAACCAGTTGACTAGGTATGTATAGCAGTGTTAATTTAACTGTGTGCGAAAAAATAGTACTTAAAGTACTCCTAAATAAACGCAAAAGAAAAAGTATTTTGAACATAAATAAATGAGATATTTTTAAGATCAATATAACACCACTTTAGGCGCATCTGTAGAACACAAAGTAATAGGGCAGCGCTAAGATTTTATCTTATTATGGTATCTGCATCCTGCAGACGTTTGATGTGATATAAAGATATATCTATAATAAATATCTATCTATAATTTATGTAACCAAAAATGTGCAAATTGTAATAATGAGTGTGAATTTTATAAAATTTTAATGATGTATTTAATTAAATGTAATTTAATTGAATAAATTGTATAACTAAAATATTCCAAGTTGGCATGCCGCCTGTGGAAAAGCATGAAGTCTAAAATGAAACTCTGTAATCACATTAAATTTACCATGTTTTACGCAAATAAACGATTCTATCTAAGACTTCAATGAATGAATGAATGAATGAAGAAATATTTTATTTGCTCAAAAATAGGGTTACACTGAAGATCTTAATTAAAATATATTCATCGTAAGTTGGTAGGTACATAAGCGTAACTACTAACATGATACCACTGTACGATTCTATCAAATACTAGCTTTTGCCCGCGACTTCGTCCGCGTGGAATAGTGACTTCTTTCTCCCGTTTTTTACACATTTACCACTATATCTTTGCTCCTATTGGTCGTAGCGTGATGTTATATAGCCTATAGCCTTCCTCGATAAGTGGACTATCCAACACAAAAAGAATTATTCAATTCGAACCAGTAGTTACTGAGATTAGCGCGTTCAAACAAACAAACAAACTCTTCAGCTTTATAATATTAGTATAGATATAAAACATTGTTTCCAGATGCGTCTTCGGCTTAAGCCACCAAACCGTCATAACGCACATGGCGCTCACGCACGACGCCGTGTACTTCACCACAAAATACGGCGAGGCGTTCATTGGCTCGATTTCGCGCAAGGCCCCGCCCACCCAGCCGCAGCCAATCAGGAAAGAGAAGGAGCGAGACAGCAACAAGTCTGCGCTCGTCAAGTTTTTGGAGAAAGATGACTGTACTGCTGTCAGGATCGTGAAGATACCGAACGTTCATAGAGCGGTGTCCATTGCTGTGGACAGTGAGGGGCTAAACTTCGCTTGTCTGCAGGTATGTTTTAGAAACAAAACAAATCAATCAATTTTATTTGTGGAACAGGTAAATATAGTGTTATTACAAATGAGGTAAAAAAGATTCATGCTGTGACAGCCATAGAGCTGTCCCCGATAAATTCAAAAACTATCCAACACTTTTTTTAAATCGTTCCTGTAGTTCCTGAGTTTTGCGCGTTCAAACAAACTACAGCTTTATAATATTACTATAGACTAGCGGTTATTTCGCGTAAATGTTGTATCTCAAAAAATATTTGCGGTGGGAAATAATTTCCCATTATTCGTTACTGCATCGCAAAATTTTATGTAAGTGGGAAATAGTTTCCCATTTTCCGATACGGTTACGGACTTTTTACTTTTACTAGTAGTTCCCCCGTGCTTTGCTTGAAATTTTCATTTTTTTTAAGTAACTCAAAGTATGTAACATGCAACCCAAAATAAAAGATGAGTCAGCTAAGTTTTTTACTGTTTCTTCTAGTTTTTTTAGTAAGTGGATGTGGTTTTCATTTTTTTTCTTAAATTAATTTTTCTTTAGCTGGAAATAAATAATAAAAATCTAAAGAAAAATAATATTCGATACTTACGGATAATTTTGTTTTGTTTAAAATTATATATAGGTATATACAAAAATTAAGTGCAGGAATAAACAATGGGAAATAATTTCCGACTTACTAATTCCTAAAAATTTCTAGTAAATCTTACTGTTTCCACAGTTATTTTCAAGCCAAACCTACAGAAAATAAGTCTAGTCTATAAAACTATTCAAAACACTAACAAGAACCGGTTTTTTGGCACAAAAATCGTGACCTCTGACTTTCTCTTTGACATTCGGTGACATATGGCGGCCATTAATTAAATTAAATGTAATCAAATGTAATCAGCACTAACACTAGTTTTTAAGAATCATTGTTACTAACTGCTCTGGGTTATGCCTGAAATAAACTTATTTATTTATTTATTATTTATTAAAAACTAGCGGTCCCAGCGAACTTTGTTTCGCCCCGGCCCCGTCCCGCCCCAGCCCTGGCCCCGTTGAACGGGATAAAAAGGATCCTATGTCCTTCTCCTGGTTCTAAGCTACCTCCCCACCGTTTTGCCCCGGCCCCATCCCACCCCAGCCCCGGCCCCGTCTAACGGGATAAAAAGTATCCTATGTCCTTTTCCTGGCTCTAAACTACCTCCCTGCCAATTTTCAGCTAAATCGGTTCAGCCGTTCTTGAGTTATAAGTGGTGTAACTAACACGACTTTCTTTTATATATATAGATAAAGTTACAGTTATTCAAATTTTAAACATTATCTAGATTTTAAATTGCCATAGATGACATTCGAAGGTCTTGCCATTAAAAAAATAAAAAATATTTTGTGAATTATGAGGAAGTGGGAAATAATTTCCCGATATTTGATTAAGGGTTAAGCTGAACTACTGAATCCTTTTAGCAAATAAATTGCTACAAACTGATTGTTGATTAGATCTCTGCAAATGCTTTCAGATAAAACCAACATGCGGCCTCCGATCACTGCCAGACCTATCGCCCTCGTGTCTGTCAAAGCACATGGAGTCCCTAATGGAGACCGCCTCGGACGACGATCTCCTGCACGATGTTATTTTTAAGGTAAAGACACATACACAACCGCTTTGTCAACAGAAATGGCAATTAAGATTCACTTGCATAATACAGAGATCTAATAGTTAGTAGACTTTTAAGGTTTCAGCCTACTACAACGTAGCATGCTACCATGACCGTGCCTGAAACGTGTCAGACAAAAAAATAATTTGTATCGAAAACTATTACCACTGGACCGTTCCGTCACCGACCAACACCGTCGCGTGCCGTGCACGGAGCGTGACAGCACCGGCAAAATACGCTCTCCGTGAGACAAAACGCTGTAGATTCATTTAGTGGGCAAAGTAGAGCGTATCGTGTTGCTTATCGTGTCTGATACGCTCCTCAGGTATGGTGCGGTCATGGTATGGTGCGGTGTAGTGGCCCAAACCTCAAACCTGTTTTTGTTTGTGTTAACAAGAAAGAAACCGATAGCAACAAGATGATTATAAACCCTGAGTTAAACTTACCCGGATCTTGCATTTGGACGTAAACTTGTGTACCGAAATATCGCGATATTAGTACCTTCGAGGGCACTGCTGCGTTACCAGTTCCAGGTCCAAAATTGGCGCCCCGCTGTCGCCTGCCCCGCGTGTTGCTGCCCCGCATGCGAGGTCTCAATGAACCAATCCATATTTATTTTGCAGAAAAGAGCCATTCGTGCTATTTATAAACTTAGTCCTCGTGACTCCCTGAGAGAGGTCTTTAAGAAAATCCACATATTTAACTGTGGCTTCTCAATACATTTTTGATAATATAATGTACGTCCGTAAAAATTTAGATAATTTCATGAAAAAAAGCGACATTCACCCATATAACACAAGAAATAAACACAAGCTTGTCGTTCCTAACTTCAGATTAGTTAAAACTAGTAATTCGTTTATGGGAAATTGTATAAAATTCTTTAATAATATACCACACAATCTTGTCGATTTGCCGGTTGATAAATTTAAGAAACACGTTAAAAACACGCTTATGTCTAAAGGCTATTATAAGGTTCAAGACTATCTAAACGACACGAATGTGTGGGTGGTCCGTCCAGCCTGCACCGACTGAAGTACTTACCTTTGATGATTTTGATTTTACGGCAGCTAGTGGTGACTGAGTTTGTTCCGGCGTTTCTTCTCAGCACTTGCCTAATGTCTGTGTTCTGTCTTGAAGCGCTGGTAGGGCCCAAAAGATAAGGAGACATGTTTCGGCCCTTTCAGGGCACATTTATTTTTATTTTTTTCACTGTATATTTTGACGTTCATAAGTGTCATTTCATGACCTAAATTGAAATAAAGATTTTGAATTTGAATCTAACTGTAACTTAATTTAACAACAATATTTCTAATAATTTACACTCATTTTCCTCTTCAGGTCGGCACAAAACTGTACCCAGCGCACATATTCATAATCGCCTCCTCAAGCAAGCACCTCTACAATCTCTATCAAGACCTGATCCACACACACGAAAAACCCACCGTCGTTTTAGACAACATTCACCCAGAAGTATTCGAGAGGATACTAAGGTTTATGTACACAGGGACTTGTGACGTGGCCGAGTTGGGGCCGTGTGGGTTAAAGATAAGGAGGGAAGATCTGCCTGTGGTGAAGAAAGAGAAGGATGTTGAGGATGTGGATTTGGAGTTGATTGGTGAGTGTTTATGTTTCAATATCTTGTATTTTATGTTACTAAACTCTATTTTTATCTTTAGATGAGAAAGATTTTAGGTTGTGAATTTGACAAGGTTCCAGTGCATTAGCAACTTAGGGGCCTTTTATTAATAGGGAATATTTACAGTTTTATTTTTTTATTTTTGATATCTAAGCTGTTAGGTGACTCAGATTTTACAAAATCAATGATTTATATTTTTGGATAATGTAAATAAAAAGTTTTTTTTTGCACATTCCCGTGTTAAAATTACAGTAGACACGGGCGCAGTTTCTACCCTTACGTCGTAGACATTCCACTTACTTTTACATCTACAAACAGCTTTTCGAGAATCGTTAACAAACGTGTATCTCTGGTAGAAATCATTAAAAACATTCCGTAGGAAGAAGTACTCTTTACAATGAAAACTTTTTCTTACAGAGAACTCATCAGAAATATCAGCGTTTGAAGTATACAAGAACGACAAATCAAGGCGGGGCAATAAAAAGCGTAACGCAGACACACAGCCGCGTCGCGAGCACTGCGACCCTGTGAAGTTGGTGCAGGCTTCTGCCAAGCGGTTGCAGGTCATGACACTGCACAAACTGCTGGATAAGTTCTAGTGAGTTTAGCTTAATTTTACGCCTATTTGGTTCTGAAGTTTACGCGAATACTACTCATACGCTTTACGTATTGATTTCGCGCACATTAATTTGTAACTAGCTGTGCCCGCGACTTTTTCCGCGTGGAATAGTGACTTTGGGTAGAATTTTAATGGGGAATAATAAAACGAGCGAATAAAAAATAACTTGGCGACTGATGATGACGTACTGTTTTAGTCACTTGAGCGGTATGAATTTGAGTAAGCGAATAATTAACTAAACTAACGACGAATATTGATTAATAATAAAATCCAGAACGAGCTTACAACAAGTGGGCTTTGTTATATCCATTTCAGATATAAAAATACTATCCGGGCGACTAAATTACTAACTGAGCGACTAGAAATACAGAAGGGGCAGCTTTAATATTAAGATATTTTCGATTTTTTCTAATTGAGGTTTTACATAACGAACTACAAAAAAGTTCATTCTGAGCAAAGTTTGTGAGCTGCTGTATTAATGATTATTGGTTACTGATATTCTATTTGAGGTCTTATGTTTTATATTTCATGCAAACTATAAAATGATTATTATTAACAACACCACCACTGGAAGCAAAAATGATACCCATTGGAAAAAAATGAAAACGAGGCCGGGCTAGCACTTATCTACTAGTGACAATGAGTAGTAGAGTTCCTCAACCCTCAAACCAGTTAATGTTCCTTACAGTATTGATAAGAAAATCACTTTTTTATTGACTGAAGCGTCTTTTTTTAGGGCTTCCGTCCGTCTGTCCGCAGTTCAGCGCAAAGTTAGGTGTTAGAAAACTGTAATTTTAACTCCTCGACAAAGTGGTGAAATAAGATTTTGAGAAATATTTTTTTAATATACCTTAGTATACATGCTTACATAAAATAAGCAAAATAATTGTCATGTAACTTTTTGCACAATTTAAATGCTTACATACATAGTATATACGGAACCCTTCGTGCGCGAATCCGACTCGCACTTGGCCGGTTTATTATTATTTGATTTAGGTAAACGCAAATTGATTATTATTACTTTTTCGTAATACATTGTTTAATTTAATTACCTATAAGAATATTTAGTGTATCTTCAAATAGTATTTTCATAAGATGATTTTTTATTTAAATGTGGCCTCATAATACGCTACTTCGATTAGTATTTTTCAAAGCAGTTTTTGCATTCGAAACACTTCATATAAGATTAAATACCGCTCAGTTAGAAAAATCCATTTGCCAAATATTGAAAAAAATGCAGGACGTAATGTTGACACTCAATCAAAAATTGGGTCGCTCATATATTATGAAGCTTCTCATTTTGTATTTAAAGTAACTCAAATTATTCTTTGTTAGTTGCTGATCTGTTGATTTCTCGTCACTCGCACTCAGTCGCTCACTTAGTAATTCTATAACCTAAATTAAGTATTTTTGACACTTAAAACATTAATTTACAGTCGCTCGTTTAAATACTACCCAATTTTAATTATTTAGGCTAATGATTTTACAAATAAGATACATACGTAAGTAAGTATTTGTATGAGTACGCAAAATATAAGGTATTTATGATTTTTTTAATCAGTCAGGTATCAAACGAATGCCGAGAGTCGCATAACAATGGAATTTTTATTGTGTCTCGTTTACACATACTTGACGAGTTAAATTAAATTTTTATAAACTACTTTGTTTGTTTTCCCATTTTTTCCAAAACAGAGATTTTGCGGATTAGAGACACGTGAGACAGACAGAGTTACTTTCACATTTATAATATTAGTAAGGATGACATATTTATTTATATCTAATCAAGATCCTTAAAAATAAGTTTCAAGCTTCTAGCTTTGAAAATGTCGATACTTCCATACAACCTTTTATCCCACTTTTCAACCCCTTACAACCCTTTTTTCGCATTAAAAAGTAGCCAATATATTTCTCAGGCCTTAGACTATGTGTGGGGTGTGCCAAGTTTCATTTAAATCAATCAGTAGTTCTGGAGTGAAAGCGCGACAGACAGAGTTACTTTCACATTTATAATATTAGTAATGAATGGCAGCTAGTGGTGACTGAGTTTGTTCCGGCGTTTCTTCTCAGCACTTGCCTAATTGTCTGTGTTCTGTCTCGAAGCGCTGGTAGGGCCCAAAAGATAGGGAGACGTGTTTCGGCCCCTTCAGGGCACATGTATTTTTATTTTTTGTTCACTGTATATTTTGACGTTCATAAGTGTCATTTCATGACCTAAATTGAAATAAAGATTTTGAATTTTGAATTTTTGATTGGGTTTGAAGCAATTTTGGGCCTTAAAGTGGTAAGGCTGCGAAGTCATCGATTGTACATTACGTACCAACAAAAAATTACCTTCCAGTTACAGAGACGGCTCAATCCACCTCAAAGAGTCGGCCACATACACCAAGAACCCTGCCCAGTCCTGGGACCGGGACAGCTTCCCCGAGCTTGTGAACACCAACGTGTGCTCCAAAGATGGCGCACTCATCCCTGCGCACAAGTGTGTGCTGGCCGCCAGGCTGGAGTACTTCCATGGCATGTTCATGCACTCTTGGACTGAGGTTAGTGTTCGTTTTTTACTGTTCAAAAAAATTGTATCGATACTATCGATTGCCCTGTAAGCCACAATACCACGACAATACAATATAACACAGATAAGATGCATTTTTTTACTCAAAACATGTGTAGTCATGTACGGACGACAGCACGTCAGGCTAATTTACTGCGGTATCTTATGCTGTTGGAATAAGAGCTATTTTTCAACAAAAATGTATAGTCTTATGTGCTGGCCACTGTACATAACAGGTGTTGTTTAGTTGAAGTATCAACATGTCTTGCCGATAGCACACAGCAATACTTTCGATAGTATCGAAGCTCAAGATCAAATCCCTTATCAATATTATCGATACTATTGCTGCTAAAATGTTGCAATAACAGTCAATGCTATTGATAGTATTGTCCTATTCATAGCTCGATAATATCGATATTATTGTTGTTTGACGATAATATTGTCGCTTATTTCGATTCTGAACTGAACTTCAATACTATCGATAATATTTGCAGTTTAAGATACTATTATATCAAACTAAGCTATCATATCAATATCAAATCTGTTTAGTAATAAATTATATTTGTTTTTAAGTAATTAAGTAATATTTTTTATAAATTAATTTTTATAGTAATAATTTTTATAAATTAATTAGTCTTTAAGTTTTAATTTCTGTATTGATATGGCGAGGAATAAATGAAATGAATATGAATGAATATGAATAGTTCTATCCATATTTTTGATGATGTTCAGCAATGCAACTCTGACCATAACTTGACCATATTTTTTTTCTTTGTTACAGAGCAAACAGTTGTCAACAGTGACACTGCCAATCAACCATGGAATTCTTCTCCCTGTCATCAACTTCCTCTATACCGACTCCTGCCCCGAGGTCCAGAACTCGGACAGCCTCGACTTCATCTGCAGCATGCTCATAGTAGCCGACCAGCTCTTCATTACCCGTCTCCGAGAAATGGCAGAGGTTGCTCTAGCCAACCTCATAACGCTCAAAAATTGCGCTGAACTCTGTCAGTTCGCACACACTTATAACGCTACCCAACTTAAACAGTGCTGCATGGAATTCATCGCCCTAAACCTCTGCAGTGTTCTCGAAAACAAATCGCTAGATGTCGTTGAAGAAGCCTTGTTAGATGACATATCGAAGTACTATTGCAAGTTCAACCCAATCATGTCGTCAAGAGTCATCACACCGTTCTTCAATGCCCCTAGCGATGAAACAATCGAAGATCTGTCTATTAATTACCCGGTTAATTTGGAATTCACTGATGAGGAGATGAAGAAAGATGAAAGCCTAATTGAAATAAGCAAGAAAAAAGGAAAGCAATCAAAGAAAATTGAGTACACAGAAAGTGAAAAAGCAAGAATGAGATATGAATCCGTGAGTTCAGTGACATCTTTGGATCTATCCAATGAAGTATCTGGTGATATTACATTGTCTCTGAGTAACATATCTAAGGATAGTGAGAAGGGTGCTCGTGATAAGCAAGAAAAGTGGATAGAGGTGCCATCGTCTCAGCAAAAACAGCAGAAAGTGGTTCAAGCTAGACTCAAAGCGATCAGCAATGCTCGTGAAATACTAAATGAACAGCCTGTAGAGGTATTCACAAAGCTGACAAAGAATAACTCCTTTAGTGCCATAGCTCGATCTAACAGTCAGGAGAATAATACCCCCACTTCATCTAGGATGTCTGTGTCACCCAAAGATTCTCCTATAGCAGAAATTGCCAGGAGCCCACAGGGTAACCTATTTATAAGTCACATTGGACCAAAACTCTCACAGAAACAAAGGAAGAAGCTGGCAATGCAAGGGAATGAGTGCACAATGCAGAATTTGGGAGACTACTTAGCTAATAAGTTGAATGTGGACACCACACCTGAAAAACCTAAGAATCCATGGAAAATCTGTGAACCACCAGTAGCTAGCAGTAGTCCAAGGAGGCCAAAAACCATAGAGTTCAACCAGATTTTAACTGATCAGAAAAAGCAAAGGGAAGATTTCTCGAGAATCATGACCAAGCCTCTTGCATTGACTCAGGTATATACCACCTTTAGTATATTAATTTCATTGACATTCATAAGTGGCATGTGTGGTTCTAAGTTAAATAAATTGATTTTGATTTGTCTGGATTTTTTTGTTCAATACCAGCACACTCATTTGCACTAAAATACACCATTCTTTGCTTAACAATAGCTTACATATGACAAGGTTGTGGTTTTTATAGTCACCAGACTACTTAGGAGAACAAATTGACACATCACCCAGAAACAGACATTACTACATTTACTTGAATGTTGATATTTGTGTAATCAAAAACCATTGTGTTTTCACAGCTGGAAGATAAAGCAATAGAGGACCTTGAAAGGTTCTACAATGTCCATGAAATTGATGATGAACTGATCACCATCAGGCGAATTGAACTTCAAGTTTCCTCTCCGCAGTGGATTCATACAGCACCAAAATGATAATTTATGCTACCAAACAATATTTTCATGACTAATATATTTGCTGTTGATATTATGACACTATGAAATAAAATGCTATTTACAACAAACTGAAACCTTTGTTTTTCTTAGGACACAGTTGCCTGTAAATAAAAAAGGTGATCTAAACCTTTAAATAAACCACGCATACGATTAGGGGGATGAATGATAAAACTTAATAAGAACTTATTATAACTTGAGGTAAATTTATTAGTTACAGAAATACAAACTATTAATTACTACTATTCACATCAGTCCTAAATCACACATCATCACTTTTGGGGAGGAAACTGTTTCAAAAGTTGATTAACTTGTCTATGAGTTAGGTTCTTTTCTCCAGGAACTAGGATACCCTTCCTGCCTTGTTCCCTTTGCAGTTTCATTCTCTGGTTGTAGTCATTGTAACATGTTTGAAACGCAGACACCTCCTTCAAACATTGCTGCTGGTCGAACTCGCTTTTCTTGAAACAAGCGAACATCACAGCCATCTCCTGCATGCAGGCAGCTTCTTTTAAATTATCTCCTTTTCCTGATACAAACTTTCTAAGTTCTAAAGGTAATAACATCTGAAAAGGAACTGGTTCCCTTTGTGGTCTCCGTTTGTTGAATCGGTTTGGAGCCGATGAAAAGACCTGAGTCAATCTCATTTTGATGAGATTTTTGCTATATTTTGAGTTTATTTAGTATTTTATTGTATCCTTGGCGAAAAAAGTGAGGTTATAAATTTGACATTGACAGTTCCTGGCTGACAGTTTGTTTTTTTATATGTGAGTGATTATTTTCGCTAAGACAACTATATTATAAATCGTTTTAGTAAATAGTATTTTGATATTATAATCTTGGATTATAATTTTCATTTATACTATAGTACTATTATATATTCTGTGTTATAACACTAAAAAAATAACGTTTTACTGATAAAATATTTATTTTATTTATTTATTTAAGAAAACCAACATCTAAAAATTACTTATACTAATTTACAATGTACTAATAAATAGTAAGCCAATACTAGGTTTTCCTTTTGTTACGATTAGTATAAAAGTTGTGAGACTTAACTTAACTTAACGTTAACAATGAATATTCCGTTGCATTCAAGGACGAAAAAAGTGCTTTCAATGAATAATTGCTGTGCAAAGTTTTAGCGCTCGGACAATCGAACATCGAGGCAGGCAAAAAATAAATAAAAAGTGAAACTAAACTTAGTCAGATTTGTCTGGTGGGCGACCGTATCAGAGCGTGCCCAACGGGCGGCCCGAGAACAACCTAAAGTGTAATTTGCTACATTCCCATAACACGAGAGTAGGTAAAAGAATAAAAAAGAAGAAGAAAAAACGTCAAATTATAAAAGCGCAGTTGTTGTTGTTGTTGTTGTTGTAGCCCTACGATTATGAATAATCTTGGGATCGGCTCTTCTTCAAATATTTTTTTAAATAAAAAGAAATAAATAATAATTATAATATTTTTTTATATGTACAATAATTTAATATGTATACTTAACAATTATTCAATCTAAGATAATAAGGGAAATAAAATTGTAATAAGGTATATTAAATGAAGGTGTTTAACTAAAGTAGGTAACTTCATTCATTAGGGTACTAAAGTTTTGTTGTGACCCACTTCATTAACCGACTTCAAAAAAAAGTAGGTTCACTGTTTGACCTTTTTGTTCCTGTCTACGTATGTTTGTCGGCGATTATCACTAGAAAATTATCAAAATACTAAGAAATTATTAACAAAAAATTAAACCGCTTTCAAAAGCGTAGGTAAGTACTAAAATGACCAAAATAACGCTCCTAAGAGAAACAGTCCATTTCTACGCACGCACACCATGCACCGACTTTAAATGAATTTGTTTGTTCTATTATTTGGGTCCTTTAATTAGTAAGTAGGTTATTTTTGAGGCAGTTCATTCAAATAAAATCACTAAATTACATAATCATTTCTTTTTAAAAGGTGTATACCTTCTTATTGTAACTAATAAGAGCAAGACTTTCTGATCAAAACAAATAATATGTGCCATTTGTGGATAGGATTAGGGCTTACCAAATTAGAGCTGGTTGGCTGTATCAACTTATAAAGCCACAAATAATAATAAACCATTATTTTAATGCAAATTTAAACTATCGAAAATTCACTAATTTCTTGTAATTTGTAGAAGAAGTCAGCATCATAGTCATTAAATACTTTAGTTAGTACCATCTTGCAAGCAAACAAACTTGTTACTTGTTAAAATCTGACAGCAAGGTTGGTCGCTTGCCTTGCAAACACCCCTCCGCCAATCCGCACTGAGCCCGCGTGGTGGAGTATGGCTCATAAGGGCTCATACTACCTCATATTTGAGGTAAGGCCTTTGCCCAGCAGTGGGATGCTTACAGGCTAACTTTACTTTACTTTATTTTTATTTTAATGCAGCCTTCTGTTTCGGAGCTAGCCTAGCTTTGATTAATTGTCCAAATCCTATATTCCAAAATCTAAATTTAGTTGAGAGCGTTATGTAACTTATCGATAATAATTCTCACCCACCCAAAGAAATAATTTTGCCAAACCCGCAAATCAATCGTTAATAAAAATAATAATAATAACAAATATAAAAAGTTTATTTGTGAAATAAGGGAAGTTTATTTATTTCAAAAACATTATTTCACAAATAAAATTGTACAAAAGGGGGACTTAATGCTTAAAGCATTCTTTCCCAGTCATATCTTCAGGTCATGCAGAGAGATTGTTATGGGTGGCAGGAGAGTGACCTAAAACAGTACAGCGCCCATCAGCTTTCCCATGGGCTAAACATTGAACCGACGATCGAAAATTCACTAATTTCTTGTAATTTGTAGAAGAAGTCAGCATCATAGTCGTTAAATACTTTAGATAGTACCATCTTGCAAGAAAACAAACTTGTTACTTTGACATAGTAGGTAGGTACTACAGTTTTCATTTACTTATGATGCTGATCGTGCACCAAGGGAGCATGCATGCATGCATGCATGAACTGTACAGTACAGAATAACACCATAAGAAGCTTAATCAGTTAGGTATCAAACGACTGCCGGGAGTCGCATAATAATGGAATTTCTATTGTGTCTCGTTCACACATACTTGACGAGTTAAACAGACGGACGACAACTTAGAGATATATCACACTCACTACATAACAATATGTTAAAGGGATATTTGAAGCATCAGAAAAAAATAAATTTATCTAGCTAGGCGTAAGATAAAAAAAATACATTAATTTCTTGTCCTTCAGACTGTGGTCGCTAAATAATATGATAGGTACTTTAATTAAGTTTCATCTTGCTGTACCCTAGCCGGGTGTGCACGTGTAGTAAGTGATGTTAATTTTGTAATTAATTATATCTATCTACTGTGTATTTTTTGCAATAAATGAATAATAATAATAATTATCGGGGTGTATACGAAGTTCGCTAGGTCAGCTAGTACGTACAATAAAACATCTACATTTGTTTATTTTATCATTTTCGCACTTGAGTTGTACAATTAAGGCAATTTAGGCCTAATGCTCTATGGCGTTACCAATGAGTTAACCGCTTAGGAGGAATGCAGAAAGTTTAAGTATTTACCTACTGTAATCGCTTGTTAAGACCACTGAATAGATCTATTCAGTGGTTAAGACAACTTATTTATTATGATTCTGTTATTTAAAATCGGAAAGTAAGAAGGGAAATCCTATAAAAGCTTGCTGTTGAAGTCAGAGGAAACAGTGCCGGTTCTATCAAAATGTTTTGAGTTGTTAGAAAAATAATAATAATAAAAAATTCAGACTCAGGTACATAAGTCAAGCAAGAGTGAACTCGGGAGTCCGGGGCTAGGCTCGAAGTGCGTTTGCATCTTTCGTTCCATAGAAAAAAATATATTTAAAAAATTAAATCGCCTTCAAAAAACTGAATAAAAAGCTTAAAATAACGCATTCGTCTTTTATTTAGTAGAATTCTTATGGAGTCCGTGCATGATGTGTGTTGATAGACTGTTGGTGTACACGTAAGCTTGTATTTAATCATCCTTTTTTTATTCGGAAAAAACCTTTCTTAAAGTGTCTTTCCTCTTGTAAAAAAACTTATAGGAGAGTACTGTGCGATGATCCAGTATTTTTGTTGCACAATGTAGGTAGGTAAACTCTACCAGTCAAACCAATTCAAAGCAGTGTACATAGATATGTAGGTAGGTTCTAATGAAGTTCTAATCCCAATCATACAGCAGCACGTGACACGGTAGAGCAGTCATGCGCAAGATATCAAAAATTTACGATGGGCTTATAAATTCAAACGTTCAACGCTAACATAGATAATGAGCAATAAACTATCAATTCACGCTACTTATCCAAACTTTAATCTACTATGGATTAACTCTATAGCTACCTAGTAAAGATAGAAAGCATTACGATTTCCTGCTTACAAAGACACTGTGAATACGCGATGCGGCTTTAACAAAGAAATAAAAGAGCAATAAAGACATAATTGGAGTAAAGTAGCATTTATGGCACCCGAATTTATTCTGATCAATGTAGGTACAGACAGAACTGGCGTTTAGATTAAATTTTAATATAAAAAGCTGGCCATATCTAATTTACAGTATAGTCTTTTATAAGACCTAAGCAAGGAAAGTAAGTAAAAAATTCCACTATAATACTTTCAAATTCATTTTATACTTATATTAAAGCAAGTATTAACTGTCCTATTTGTTTATTACAGCCGTGCAAATATGAAATTCCTCGCTGCTTTCGCCCTCCTCGCCGTGGCTTCGGCCGCCGTCCTCCCTCTCTCACCCGCCCAGGTGAGCGAAGTGGAGCAGATCATCCAGGCCATCCAGAGCCCCAGCACCAACCCCGCCACCGCCGCCGCCCTTGAGCAGATGCTCCAGGATGTCTTGGGAGTCCCCGGCATCATCGCCAGCCCCATCATCGTCCCCGGCAAGCCCGAATACCAGCCCATCAGCATCGAGCCCGTGATCATCGGAAACCCCATCGCGATGCCCTCCCCCATCGTCGTGCCCGGCAAGCCCGAGTACCAGCCCATTAGCATCGAGCCCGTCATCATCGAGAGCCCGACGCCCTCTCCCGTCGTGGTCCCCCAGCCCATCGAAGCGCCCACCCCCGTTGAGATCCCCACCAACACCCCCCTCGTTCAGATCATCCTGAACATCAACCAGGCTGACTCTGCCATCTCCCCCGTGGCCATCGAGACTCCCGAGCAGCCCGCCCCCATCGTGCCTTCTCCCGTTCAGATCGTCGACCAGGCCCCCATTGTGGCTACCCCCGTGCAGATTGTTGACCAGGCCCCCATCGTGCCTTCCCCCGTTCAGATCGTCGACCAGGCCCCCATCGTGCCTTCCCCCGTTCAGATCGTCGACCAGGCCCCCATTGTGCCTTCTCCCATCCAGATCGTCGACCAAGCCCCCATCGTGCCTGAGCCCATCCAGGTCGCCGAGCCCGCCCCCATCGTGCCCGTGCTCCCGATCCCCATCGCTCCCTCTCCCATCAAGCCGGAGCCCATTCAGATCGCTGAGCCTGCACCCATCGTCATCCCTTCCCCCATTGTCAACCTTCCTGAAATCCTCAACTAAGTGGATAGGACTTTTGGCGAGAGAAATGAATAAATAATATATTTTTGTATAACTTTTGTATTTTCTTAACTTCTTCGTAAGTCTTTGCCTTAGCCTTTTTAAGTTAAGTATGCCTGTTTTATTTATTATATTATACAGTAAACATGGTGAGATTATGCTGACTTAAAGTTTCCCAAATCGTCAGTATGCTAGTGATGCTAGTCTCACAGTAAGCTAAGTCTCTTAGTCCCCCCAGCCGATTTCGACTACGGTGGCCAGTCATAACGACTAACCGACTGCGCGGGACATATTATAGTGCACAAGTGTGTGCGCAAACACCACCTGTGTTTGCACACACTCTCTTTTCCTTTCACTCTCATAGCCGACAGCAATCTGACACGACCGGAGAGAGATCAGGCGCAGGACCAACGGCTTTACGTGCTTTCCGAGGCACGGGGGTGAAACACCGCCAACTTCCAAACTCCGGGCTTCCCTGAGTATTTCTGAACAGAAAAACCCAGATACATATTTTTGGACCGACCCGGGAATCGAACCCGGGACCTCTGGCGCAGCCGTCGCTTTAAAATGCGACCCTCCAACCGCTGCGCCACCGCCACAGTTAAAAGTTTGAAGCTATGTACCACTAAGTACACATGGTCAAACATCAAATAAAAGAAAACAAAGTACAATTATTGTAAGGATGACAATACAATTTGTCACAAATAATAATACCTCAGAAAAAAACACACCTGTCAAATATTTTCATGACGCTACGACAAAGTCGTGTAACTAACACTACCTTTTCTTTTTTATTTATTTTACTTAGGTATACAAACAGGATATGGTCTATGCTTAATAACTTATATAAAATTACAACTTTAGATAAAACATAAAATATAGTCCTCACCCTTCAGATCCTACTGATAAAAATTATATTTTTTATTTTCAAAAAACTAGCTACATGTAGAGCATGTACGTACTACGAGTATAATATTACAATAATAATAATTAGGTCGTATATATGTATGTCTTACCACAAATATCTGATGAGATTTATTGATTTTTATTTTATTATTGCAACAAAATCCACAGCCATCATAAACACAGTTTTACATATTTTATGACCAAAGATTGGTATTTATACAAAATATAAAACATTTTGAAGGGATAATTAGGAGGCCGATTGTGTCACATAATCGAACTTATTTCGTGTGGTAATTCGATTACGATTATTACTGTTTTAGCGAAATAACAAAGTAATATATCCACTATAAAACTACAGCACGAAAGAAATCAAAATGCATAGAAATCGTGACCCGGATAAAGCAATAACTGTATTTTCTTTAAAAAAGAAAATTCGATCGGTGTACTTTTTTCGTATACAAACTGCACGAGAAATGACCTCTACCTAATACGAGTATTTCCTGTTCTGCCGCCATAAGGAAAAAAGACGCATCTACCTAAGCCTAAGAGAAAAGTATACACTACATGATTTTTTATTTTACGCTAATAGTAAACTAATTAAATCTAAACAACTATCAATGATAAAAGTGTGTTGAAAACTGGATGACATCAGGTCCACGCATGAACTTTACCCTTCAGGGTGTTGCATATAGCTTTTTTGTAAGTAGAGAAACTGATATGAAAACATCTATGTCTTTGCCACCTTGGATCAGCTCGTTACGTATACGTGCGGTACATTCTAACTAACGGGTTGTAAAAGAATGTATTTTTTTATACAATGTAATGAATGTCAAATATATTAGGGTTCCTGGTCTGTGTCGAGTGTCAATATTAATTGACGATAAAAGACAAAGATAACGTAAGCATCTTTTCTGGGTTCTCTCTAGGCTGTCCACATGTTTATTGTTATACGGTGACCATATCGGGCTGCAGTACTCCAGTACGCTTCTGACAAGCCTGTAGAAAAGAAGAAGGGAGCTTTGAGGTTTTTTGAAATATTTTGTGGTTCTCTTTATAAATCCTAAAAACCTATGACTCTTAATTACAATTTGATCGTAATGAGGACGAAAGGTCAGTTGTTCGTCGAATAAAAGCCCAAGTCCATAAGTCTCACTACCTCTTTCCGAGTTAATAAGGTATCTTTTAAGCTGTACGTGTAAATGTGGCTGTTTTTTTCGCAGTGAAGGAAATAGGCAACACTTGTTTGCATTAAGATTCATTTTGTCATCTAAGCACCATTCAGCCACGGTGTTGAGATCCCTTTGGAGCGCGAGGCACTGACCGACTCCATCTACTCTTGTAAAAAAAATAAGTCAGCATTATAGAAGGGAATTAATGATAATCGACCAGCCAGGTCATAAATGAACATGATAAATAAAAGTGGACCCAGATGAGAACCCTGAGGAACCCCAGAGCCACCAATATAGGCTCCGAAGTAAACCCTTTTATAGCGACTAGTTGAGTCCGATTATTCAAATATGACTCTATCCATCTCAATAGATTGCCATGTACACCGTAATGCGCCATTTTTAGACAAAGCAAGGGGCGATAAACTTTATCGAAAGCCTTACTAAAGTCCAGGTAAATGGCATCTGCTTGATTTCTGGATGCAAATATGTGGCAAAGATAATTTTTGAACTCTAGTAAGTTACTAAGTGTTGATCTCCTTTTTACAAAACCGTGTTGTCTGTCCAATGTGTACGTGATCAAATGGATATAAAGAGGGACATAACACTAAGGACTCGAAAATATTTGCCAGGCACGTACAGGATACTAATTGGCTGATAATTAGCACACGATGATTTGTCACCAGCTTTGAAAATAGCTATGATGTGTGCAACCTTCTAAATGGTGGGAAAAGATACCCGAAACAATGGACCTATTAAAAATTATGGATAAAGGAAAACTTTTGGTGCAAACAAGCATCTCTTTCGGTCCAAAAATATTCCACTCAGACTGATAAGAAAAGGTATATTTTTTTAAATAAATAAAATCAAGCAAACACACGCGGTTTCACAGTAACTGAAGTGTTCAACTTCAAAGTGGTGTAACTAACTAACGCGACTTTCTTTTATGTAGAGAAGAAGAAGAAAAAAAATAATAGAAATAAGATAGACATTAAGAGCGCTTTCACACTTTTAGCAGCACAACGGTCGCGCGACATTCGCGCTGCTGTCAATTTCATACATAAATGACAGCAGTATGTCGCTCTAATGATTAATCCATAGAATGTAGTATAGTATAGAATGACATACGCGGATTTTCAGCGAAACCAAAAAGTTACTTTACATGTGTGCGTTCAATAGTGATGTGTATCTTATGGTGGTCCAAGTTTTATCGACGAGATTACGATAAATCATGTAAATTGAAACAAAAATAATAAAATTAATGCACTTTTAATAACATTATACTTTTTATTTGATAAACAAGACAACTTACTTTTTTTTTAAATACATATTTATTTATTTATGTATGAAGACTTGCTAGAAGCACTTATACACGTTCCAACATAGACCTTACTACAGCACAGCTTCGAGACAGTTGTGTGGGGCACTGCTGAGAAAAAGCTGCTCAAGAATTACGGTTACCTAAAAAAATCAGTCAAAAAATGTATCGATACTGATGACGTCATCATTTAGTCAAGCCCTAGTGTAAAGAAACGGTTTCTTATTTTACTGAAAATACCTGAATTATTCTATTAGAAACTTTGATATATGGCTGCAAATCACAAGGGAGGTCCTAAATTTACTGTACAATTTGGCATCGGAGTCGATTTCACTCACAAATTTTATAAAATTTGGAATTAAAATTTTTATCAATGATTCATATTTACTAGTGGAAAGTTAGTCCAATCAACGAGGAGATTCGTTGTATGGAGACATCCGAAAATTTCTCCCGTCGTTGAAACTTGGCACATAGTGAAAATAAGTAATACAGATTATAGATATACAATAATCCAATGATTTTTTTACGAGAAGTTAGGTATTTATACCTAAACATGGAAATAGCTTATAACTCTCTGTGAAAAAATTCTCAGTCTGAAATTGTTCGTGTATACGTATGTATGTATAAGTTAGAATAGGTAAGAATAAGAATCCAATATTTTTTCGATTTCCGAGATACTCAAAATTAAACTTTTTGCATTTTGCTCTATAACTTCTACCGAAAAAATTCACTGCTCATTTTTGTTTTTTAATATGGTTTTATTTATGTATATAAGTAGCTTTAATAAGTTATCCAAAACATTTTCCGTTACAATATTACAATTCTTATTATTACTTAATTATGACTCGTGAATAATTGCTCAGGCAAATTAAATGCGTTTCTTAGTTAGGGGTCGCTCTATTGCAGTATATTTTTCAAGAATCCAATGAAAATTCCACTAAATGCCAAGTTTTTAAAATATCAATAACGGGTAATATTGAATATTACCGCCACTTAGAACCGACCGGGCGCGCGGCAGTGCAGTGGTGCGTGTGCTCATATCTAAAACGTACTGCAGTCAGTCTATCTGTATAAAAAAATGATGCAAGTGTTTGTAGGTAATAGCTGTCACCCGCGATAGCCCAGCAGCTAACTTAGGTGGTCTTGGAACTTGGGCACACGGGTTCTAATCCCAGTGCATCACATCGTATGTTATTTATTTGTATGTATGTTCTTATGAGTTCTTTTTCCCTTTTTTTTTTAACAAAATATATTGTGTTTTTGCAGTGATTATTTGCCAGTCGAATTCAGTCCTTATATGTTAGGACGTAAGGCTTATTTTGGCGGACGACTGACAGCGGAGTCTGGAACGCGGCGTGCGTTTATTGCGATTTCTGTCGGGCGAAAGTAGTTCTTATTTTCATAAGCGGAAGGCTTGTAGTCGGCTGGGATGGATGATTGAGGATTCTAGAATGCCGTCTATTGTATTTCGGCGCCCGCGCACTCCATAGCTATCGTATAACTATAGTATACTATTATTCAATTATTGTGACGGTATTTAGCGCGCGGTCCTTAAAATATATTTAGTATATTAACGTGATGTTGGCGTCACTGTTCGTGTACCTCACTCGGCAGGGGCCCACTGAAAACCAGCGTCAGGTCCTCCATGGGACCTGGCTTATGCTGAGTGAGGTCCTCTTGGTCTGGACGTCACCAACACACATTGCGTCTGGCACGCACTGCTTGGCTGGCATTCAACTGCCTTACGTTTCTAACAGTATTTTTTTTTTGTTTTTTTTTTCATATTATTTCTGTAATTGTTTCTCTTTATTTTAATTTTTTCTGTTGTGAAGCGTGCGTATGTATGTGTGTTTGTGCTGTCCTTTAACCAATAAATGCTTTTTCTTTCTTTCTTTCTTTCTTTCTAAAAGTCATTCTGTACAAAGAAAGACATTTCAGTTTTGGTATTGACAAAGTGAGGTGTAAAGCTGGATAAATAAAGAAAAACAAACGTAATTCTCCCTCAAACGTATTTAATTTCAGCACAAAGCTCTAGGTAATCCGATTTGTATGTATTCAAAGTACTATAAAAACGTGGTATATTTTTAAGAAGGAATGTCCTTTTGTTCGCTCACACCCAACCCAGATATAATTTGATTAAAAACAACTGTTATTCTTATTCTCGTAGGTAGGCTGTTCGTCCAAAAATGAAATAAAAACCGTTTGTTTAAAGTAAATTATTCGCAGTCAGAGGAAATTAATTTAAAACTGTAGAAGCTTCATTTGGCTGTCCCTAACAATTGTATAACTTGTATTCGTAACAACTACAAAAACTAAACATAAATTAAAGTTGAGTGCTTATGACAGCTGAAAGGGACACAAAACAAAGTGAAATATGGAACAGAGCGCAAACTGTGCAAAATAAAAACATACCATAAAAGCTTTATCGCGGTATACGCCTGTAAATAATCGCCGAATCCAAATATAACGGTCCAATGAACGATATTATTATTTCTGCGAAACTAATCCCCATTCGATAACACTAGCCACGCGGCATTGCCGGGCCGACCCTACCGAAATGTGTTATTTATTCTGCCGAACGCTTTTTATGAGTCTATGCCCGCATCAACCATAGACCCGCCATTTTTACCCCACCCTAGGGACACAGAGACAATCTTATCCCTTTGTGTCTGCAGCCCTTCAACAACAGATCTAACTATCAAATAATTACGGGTACAACGCAAATTCTGTTAATATTTAATGTTTCAATTTGAGAATTTACACCTAATAATGGCTCGAGAGAATGTGCTTTGATAATTCACGAAGCTAATAACATCACATCAATTTAGAATCAGTTTGATTTATGTTCGCGATTAGGATCGTTTGCGAACATTATCTTAATAGAATACCCGTAGTTTGATACGGGATTGCTACCATGCTACCTTATTATTTATGAGCTTCCGATATTTCGGCACTGTTGCAAGCGCCATGATCACGGAGTAACAAGTAAGTATCTTGTTACCATGAAAGTTTAAAACAATGTAATCTAAATAAATGACTAAAAAAAATCAATACTTGGACTGTTGGGAAATCCTCAGGTGTAAAGACAGGCTATCTCAGATCCGGAGCAATCTAGCAAAGTCTAGCAAGGTATATTATGCTAAATAAGTATTGCAAATTCCGGCATTTCTCAGACAAAGAGATATTATCTATCGACGTGTTGGATTGCGGCACTCGAAAAGAGTAAGGAGTTCAAAATTTGCTGTTTAAAGCCCGACCGCCGTGTAAATATTCATGACCCCGCCTCGTCCTCCGCAGGGCATATAAATATTACCGAGACAGCCGCCTTAATGAAACAAGATGCTAACTCCACGACTTTACTCGAAGCTCGAAATTATTCCAACCGCGTGCCCGACTTCATCTCGACTATTATTTCAAATTATTTTTAATTGAGCGAAACCACAACTGCTCAAACGTTAATTACCTCACGTTGAAGCATCTTTAGACATAAAAGAACGCTCTTTCCGCCTTTATCATTCTCGAAAAGGGAATGCGAATCATAACACAACAATGACTCGTAATGAAATCTCGTTTTTACGGTCGGAGCAATTTTAGCCTCATTTTCATTGAAATTCACATTTCATCCGAGCAACAAAGGGTTGGGCTCTTTGCAAAATGTTAATTGTGAGGAGGGTATAAGAGTGGCTCGCTGGCAGCGGGCAACCAACACGTGTTTCAAGACAGGCGCTTGTGTATGCTCAAATCGCTGAATAATGCATGAGCAGCAAACGAATGTTTTAAAAATTTAACAAGGTTTTCCTAGCTTTTCTTTGTTCCGCTGTTTACTCGGGGAAAACAATGCGAGACGAGCGACGCATTCAAACGTAATAAATAATCATACACCGCGCACTTCTACGGACCGGTGAACGACGTTCCATTTATATCTTGACAATCGACAATCACGACGAGTGAGAAAACCATTCTTTATTACACGTAATAATCGAGTAGGTGGAGCACTTGTCGAGATCGGTTATCGAGTACCGTTATAGAGCAACAACATCATTATCTCCGAGAAATTAACATTACAAAAAACAAATGCTCGTCTGCATCAGTTTTAATTGAAAGCGTGTTATCGTACATATACGCGAGTTACCAGGCTCCCATAACAGTTTAGCAGACATAAATGAGACGGACAAGTTCAGCTGGCAAAGTTGTCGGTAGTCCGCCCACGGGTGCGCTACGAATATCTAGAAGTGGCCGATAATGCGATTAGCGCGCGCCCTCCCGCGTCGTCGCAACCAACCCACTAATTTCGCACGCAAACTTTCTAATCAACACGCTACTCTCCCGGGGCTAATGCTCTCCTGGTACCTACTACTATTATAAAGGCGAAAGTTTGTATGGATGTATGGATGTTTGTTACTCTTTCACGTAAAAACTACTGAATGGATTTGAATGAAACTTTACCACAATATAGCTTATACATCAGAATAACATATAGGCTACAATTTTTGAGGTTTCTAATGTGAGGTCGTAAAAAAACACATTTTTTGCGCTACTAGACGGGACGAACCTGAAGTCCACGCGAACGAAGTCGCGGGCAAAAGCTAGTATACTAAATATATTTTAAGGACCGCGTGCTAAATACCGTCACAATAATTGAATAATAGTATACTATACGTATACTATAGTTATACGATAGCTATGGAGTGCGCGGGCGCCGAAATACAATAGACGGCATTCTAGAATCCTCAATCATCCATCCCAGCCGACTACAAGCCTTCCGCTAATGAAAATAAGAACTACTTTCGCCCGACAGAAATCGCAATAAACGCACGCCGCGTTCCAGACTCCGCTGTCAGTCGTCCGCCAAAATAAGCCTTACGTCCTAACATATAAGGACTGAATTCGACTGGCAAATAATCACTGCAAAAACACAATATATTTTACAATAAAACAACAATTTTACGGATTGATTTCGCCTGCCTGTGACCACGGATGCTGTAAAGCATTCGAAACGTCAGGCATAAAATAAAAATAAACGTTCGCGAAATCAATCCGTAAAATTGTTGTTTTATTGTAATGAGTATTCGCGTAAACTTCAGAAACAATATATTTTGTTAAAAAAAAGGAAAAAGAACTCATCAGAACATACATACAAATAAATAACATACGATGTGATGCACTGGGATTAGAACCCGTGTGCCCAAGTTCCAAGACCACTTAAGTTAGCTGCTGGGCTATCGCGGGTGACAGCTATTACCTACAAACACTTGCATCATTTTTTTATACAGATAGACTGACTGCAGTACGTTTTAGATATGAGCACACGCACCACTGCACTGCCGCGCGCCCGGTCGGCTCTAAGTGGCGGTAATATTCAATATTACCCGTTATTGATATTTTAAAAACTTGGTATTTAGTGGAATTTTCATTGGATTCTTGAAAAATATACTGCAATAGAGCGACCCCTAACTAAGAAACGCATTTAATTTGCCTGAGCAATTATTCACGAGTCATAATTAAGTAATAATAAGAATTGTAATATTGTAACGGAAAATGTTTTGGATAACTTATTAAAGCTACTTATATACATAAATAAAACCATATTAAAAAACAAAAATGAGCAGAGAATTTTTTCGGTAGAAGTTATAGAGCAAAATGCAAAAAGTTTAATTTTGAGTATCTCGGAAATCGAAAAAATATTGGATTCTTATTCTTACCTATTCTAACTTATACATACATACGTATACACGAACAATTTCAGACTGAGAATTTTTTCACAGAGAGTTATAAGCTATTTCCATGTTTAGGTATAAATACCTAACTTCTCGTAAAAAAAATCATTGGATTATTGTATATCTATAATCTGTATTACTTATTTTCACTATATGCCAAGTTTCAACGACGGGAGAATTATTCGGGTGACAAAAGCTTCATTGATTGGACTAAGTATGATTTTCGGGATTGTATCCTCGGCGCACTTCACAGTTGCTGAAAGCACAAGTCATTTCATCTGAAATTGTTATACAAAACTTAAATTATAATGATATCCATTCATAATTTTTCAAAAATTCCAGCGACGGAAACTTGACGTTTCCACTAAATCCATTATTTCTTAGAAAACGGTCTCGCTGTCATAAGGTATTTCGCTGTCAAATCCTATAGAATTTCACTAAGTAGCACGCTCTTTTTAAAGCGAAGATTTTTTTCTTTCTCTATGGTTTAATCGTCCAACGGACGTTTAGGCCGATCATAAAACGTCAGCATCCAATTACTCCCTTTAATGTGATGTACTCGTAAAAATAAACTATCTAGGTATTTTTAAAGTTTTTTACCAATCAATATAATCGAGAGGGTTTTTTTTCATTTAGGGACATTTCTACAGAAGGGTACTTTTTTTCTCAATTCGGTGGTTGATTTGTAATTTGGTTTTTTAAGTAATTAAAATAACAAAAAATTAAGTTTACCCCACCCTGAATCTAAAAATAACGATTTGCCTTAATTTTGTTGAGTGGTTTTTGAGAAAAGTTAAGCACCGAATTGAGAAAATGAATTGAGAATTGATGTAACCTTATAAAAAATGTAACCTTATAATGTATTAGAATGATCAAAATAATAAATACCTAAAGCGTTTTAATAAATAACTGCTGGTCTATCGGTAATGGTTTATTTTAGCTTTTTGTGCCTTTCTTTAATGATTCTTTGAAATATAAACAAAAAAACTAATCAACATGTTTATGTTTGGTAACAAACACTGGTTGAAGACTTTCGTCTTCAGACACTAAGGTAATTGAGACGAGAAGATTCTCTTGCACAATTTCCTAAACGCTGCCCAGCTGAGTTGGATTCGTCGATTGACCTTTTTCTCAAAGTTGGACCTACTTAATTGGATTTCTTTTCCCAGGTAGACTCATACTCATCAACAACTTTAAGAATTTAGTTCCCAACAGATACTGGAGTAGGTACAACATGGGAGCTCGACATGATGTTCGTCCTTTCTATCCATTTCTTCGAGCATTGTGCCAAGGTTGTCCAGCGTCTTTGCCACAACGACTATATCATTGGCAAACCGGAGGTGTGTGATGACATATGGATCCAAAACATGGTCTCTTACTATGGGCCTTATAACGAAGCTTAAAATCATATAACGAGCGATGGAGAAGGCTATGCTCAGTATTTCTCTACGAGATCTAATCAGAAATGAGGAGATACATAGAAAAACTAAGGTAACGGTCATAGCCCTAAAAATTTGTAAGCTTCAGTGTCAATGGGCAGGGCACATAGCGCGACGAACTGATGGCCGTTGGGGCAGAAAATTTATAGATTGGAGACCCTTCGACCAAAGACGCAGCGTAGGACGTCCACAGACAAGATAGACAGACTACCTTGTAAAGATTGCAGGATTAAACTTGATGCAGACCGCTTGTGATCGGTCGCTGTGGAAAGCCGTGGGGTTGGCCTATGTTCAGTATTGGACGTCCTTTTGATAATGATGATGATGATGTTTATTTTTCGATAGAACTAAGAATAAGTCTTTGTTGAAGTGTATTTTTAATGCTCTATTTATTGTCATTAATATATAAAATCGCCAATTTATCTATTTTGCCTATCTGAAGTTTTTGAAAGTGGGAGGAATGAGGGGATGAGGAATGTCATGTCCTACCAAGATGTCAAGAAAAAGGCAAACAAAGGAAAATTATGGCAATTTCTCCACCGACAAGAGCGAAGCTCTTAGGTCTAAGAAGAAGAAGTTTTGTGTGTACACTTTATCAATCTGTTTATTAGATTGTGAGACAGAGAGTTTTACTAAAATTGGCCTGAATCTTAAAAAAAATAAGACAGTGCCATATACAATCTCCAGCATAATCGTTTTTGAAATAAATTAAAAGTGCCTATTAGCAAAATTCATAAAATCATAGTAAAATCTCAATTCGGTGCCCATTTTCCCGCGGAATTGAGATCCATGGAATTGAGAAAATAACACAATACATAAAATTACTCAAAAATATTATGAAATACAAAAAATTTTACTAAATGTAACGGCAAAATGCAGTTAATCACTCAATAATTTTAGCACAAATCTTAAAAAATACTTCAGAAACATAATTGAGGTGGCACACCGATTTGAGAAAAGACCCTATACCAAAAACACCGAATGATTTCGAACCTCTGAAAATTGCTCCTCAATGAAACAAGTCCCCCGTCTATAGTGCTCGGCCGCTTAGCGCAACGGTTAGATGGTGGGAATCAATGGTGAGCGTTTCTTTTAAGCGTAGATAGTGCTATAGGTAAATAAAAGTAAATTTCACCGAATTGAGGCACATGCCTCGGACAATATTTTAATGTGTCACTGTATTAAAACTAATGGATTCAGAATCAATATTAACACTGTTATGGCTTCATTTTTTATTCCTTGTTACAGGAATGTAGAAATAATAATGAGTAAGTTATTATTTTAAAAGTTATGAAACAAAAACGAGTAAATTCTGGGAATCGGACACTCCATTTTAGGCCAAATTCTGCCCGTTTTTGAACTATCAGATTTTTTTTAGGCCATATGTACAACCTGGCGGTCTTTTTGGCATGCTCTCCATCAGGCCAAGAGTTGTATAAATACGTGTGATTTTTTTCAGACACGTTATTAAATTTTAATGGTATTTTTTTTGCTCCAGTAGGTCAATCAGCCGGGTCTGTAGAAATGCCCTTAAAGGTTTCCTTCCAGAAATGTTACGAAATACCATAATACTTGTAAAGATATTTTAAAGTGGTCATTGTAACCACATTGTAACTGCCTCCGTGGCGCAGAGGGTCGCATTTATAAGCGACGGCTGCGCCAGAATTCGCGGGTTCAATTCCCGGGTCGGGCCAAAAATATATACCTGGGTTTTTCTGTTTAGATATTCTCATGGTGGCCCGGAGTTTGGAAGTTGGCGGTTTCACCCCGTAAAGCTGTTGTTCCTGCGCCTGATCTCTCTCCGGCCGTGTCAAATTGCTGTCCCATCGGACTATGAGAGTGAAAGGAATAGAGAGAGCACCTGTGTTTGCGCACACACTTGTGCACTATAATATGTCCCGCGCAGTCGGTTAGTCGTTGTGACTGGCCACCGAAGTCGAAATCGGCTAGGTGGACTATTATTAGTGGTCATTGTAATTAATCGTTAGTTGATTAGATGTGTACATTTTGAAAGGAAAGTTGCTGCGTTGTAGTATGTTAGAAAAACAATGCTGTCGCTGACACGCTCATACTACTTGCTAAGGTACCAGAGTACTAAAAATAAAATGCAGAAGTTTAGTTAATCACTATTATATTTTTTCAAGATTCGTTTCTAAACGCTTAGTTAAGAGGTTCGGGGATGATCACGGGGGAAGGCACGATGGGTGCGGGCTCAGCGATTTGGATGGGCTCGGGTACGACGGGGGAAATCTGGATAGGCTCGGGGACAACGGGGGCGATCACGATTGGCTCGGGGACAACGGGGGCGATCACGATTGGCTCAGGGACGACTGGGGAAATCTGGATGGGCTCGGGGACAACGGGGGCGGTCTCTACAATCTGGATGGGGGAAGGCAAGATGGGGGCCTGGTCGACGATCTGGACGGGGGAAGGCAGAACGGGGGCGGTCTCCTCAATCTGGACGGGGGAAGGCACAACGGGGGCGGTCTCCGCAATCTGGATGGGGCCAGGCACAATGGGGCCGGCGGGCTGCTCGGGAGTCACGACAGACACAGGGGGGATGGCAGAGTCAGCCTGGTTGATGTTCAGGATAATCTGAACTAGGGGGGTGTTGTTGGGGATCTCCACGGGGGTAGGGATCTGCACGGGGGCGGGGGTAGGCACGTCGATGGGCTGGGGGGGCACGACGGGGGTGGGGACCACGATGGGGGAGGGCATCGCAATGGGGTTTCCGACGATGACGGGCTCGATGCTGATGGGCTGGTACTCGGGCTTGCCGGGCACGACGATGGGTGAGGGCATTGCGATGGGGTTTCCGATGATCACGGGCTCGATGCTGATGGGCTGGTACTCGGGCTTGCCGGGGACGATGATGGGGCTGGCGATAATACCGGGGACTCCCAAGACATCCTGGAGCATCTGCTCAAGGGCGGCGGCGGTGGCGGGGTTGGTGCTGGGGCTCTGGATGGCCTGGATGATCTGCTCCACTTCGCTCACCTGGGCGGGTGAGAGAGGGAGGACGGCGGCCGAAGCCACGGCGAGGAGGGCGAAAGCAGCTAAGAATTTCATATTTATGCTTCTGTGGAAAAAAAAATACTTTAAAACACAAGCTTAAGTTCTTTTCCTCCCAACTGAGAGGCCACAGGTTTTAATTCACAGATTAATGTTTCATTATTATTTATCTATTGAATGTTTTAATAAACAAGTATATACTTACTTCGTAGATTCTAATAAAATACTATGAGGTACGGTGTAGTAGTCAGGTTTTTATATCATTCCTTTATCAAATCTAGATCTAATGAGTTTAGCAAAAAATACGATACCTCACAATGTTTTTATTGCTTGTGTCTAGTGCAATTAGAATTATTTATGTCGGGATTGGATAAGAAACTACACATTTCATCTATCGAAGATAAAATTAATTTGTAATATTCGGGACATGTAGGGACGGGGCTCGAAGGTGAGTGGGTGCTCCCATCTCTTCATAGGTGATAAATTATGGATAGATATGAGTTTCACAAAAATAAATAAGAGGAAAAAATCTAAATTACAGTGTGCCAGAAAATGTGAGAAACAATTGGATAATTGAGGAGCACTCAAGATAAAGAGTATTTAAAGGCATATGCTATGGCTATGCCCCATACAAACGGCTTTTGCGGGCTTGTGACGGACTCATGCGATCGTGCGGGTGGGAGGGGGAAAGGCTACCTTCCCAGATTTCAGATTCGTAGAGTTCGTGGTGAAAGGGGTACGATAAATTAAAATCACGCGACTCTTTATATTCTTACTTTTTTACACCCTGTGTAGAATTTTAGGGATCCGTGGACATTTTATCTTATAAATACTGTTATCCTTTCTTATACAGGCTGTAAAAAAAAGTAGGAGCCAAATTCAAGGGGGTGGTTAAGATTCCAGTCTAGAAAACCGGAAAAAAGTCTTTAAAAAAAGTATATATTTTCAATTTTTTTCTGCAAATTTTTTTTAAATATTTTTCTAACGTGAACTGATCTACGCTTAACCGATTCTGGTAAAAAATATTTACCAGAATCGGTTCAGCCAAATTAAGGATAGTCGCGGACAAACATATGCCTCCGTTTTTTGGAGTCGGTTAAGTCTGTATAAGAAACGTCAGTCACACTACAATCCTCCTACTATATCCTAAACGGACGGGATGGTACTTTAAAAAGGGCGCGGAATCGTACCGTATCAGTGGCGTACCTACTCAACTGCAATATTGGGTGCACCAAAAGGGTAGTTCGAAAGTAATTCGCTTTAAGAAGTTTGAATGGCTGCTGGTCTGAAAAAAAGGTTAATTATTTTATTTGCAATAAGTTTCTTTGCGATACATTAAGTACTGGTTAGATTCATTTTTTTTAGAAAATCTCAATAAATTTATTTTTCATTTTTTTAAATTAAATCCATTTACTTAGAATTGATTGCTGGTTACTTAAAGGGCCTATATTTAAATTTTGCTCATATTACCTGTAAGCGTGTGTGTATAAACAGGATGTGGCCTGCCACAACCCGTATAAAATGAAGCATCTTTTTTTAAAGCACTGCTTCTCGTGCTTAATAACATATTAAGTCGTAATTAATTATTTAATGTAAGTATTGCCAATACATAACAAATTAATTAGTCATTCATAATAGGTAAAATTATGTTTTCTACCAGCCGTCAATAAATTTTGATTATCCCTCAACTGATAACTATTTATCCGTGAGTAACAAAGCTATAAATTGTTACAGTGATAATCAATGACGTTTTATAACTTCCTATGATTGTGTTTGCCTTTTGTAGTTATAATATTAGTAGTTACAAAAACATACATTTTGACTTACAAAAAAATGCTTTATAGTTTTGACTATTAGAGCTTTCTTTATTTATAATCTACACTAATATTATAAAGAGGAAAACTTTGTTTGTTTGTTTGTTTGTTTGTTTGTTTGATTGTAATGAATAGGCTCATAAACTACTGGACCGATTTTAAAAATTCTTTCACCATTCGAAAGCTACATTATCCACGAGTAATATAGGCTATATTTAATTTTGAACAAAAGTAGGGTTCCTCGGATATTAGGGATTTTCGGACACAAGGTGTAAAAAATCAACCAAAAAAGTTACTTATTTTGCGTACCCTGCCTAACGGCTGAACCGATTTAGCTGAAAATTGGCAGGGAGGTAGCTTAGAGCCAGGAGAAGGACATAGGATCCGTTTTATCCCGTTCAACGGGGCCGGGGCTGGGGCGGGACGGGGCCGGGGCGAAACAAAGTTCGCTGGGACCGCTAGTAATAATATAAGAATTTTATTATAACAATGAGTAATATAATATACGCTAATTTACGATTACAATCGATAAATCTTCTATCGCCTTTAATTTATTATTTGACATTTCAACACCTAGGGGTTGGATGGCTCTTTTAGGGATAAGCCAACCTTTGTTCACATTGCGACATCATGTATTTTCTGTAAAGCTTCTAAGTGTATATACACCTAAGAGATTAGTAGAAGGAAGACTTCCAAAAATTATTTAGGTCTATGGATGAAATCCCGAGTCATGCAATTTATGATTGGAATTCTAATAATGGCACTCTAATTCGTAAGGAGATGAGATCCCTAACCTGTACTTATCACTGAGCTATGCAAATAAACATTAGTAAGATACATTATTTTGATACCACTTGGTGCTGCCTGACGGTAAAAAAAATAGTTAAACAACCTTCACTCAAGTGGTTGCCTAATGACTTCTTCGAAAATTGCCAAGAGAATCTGCAATGTGTGGATAAAGTAAACCCTTGAGTGATAAGGGGAACTAGGTATGGCCAAAAGAAGAGTTACTTTGCAAGCAAATAATAAATAAGTATACAGCTACATACATTTAGAAAGCAGTTAAGATCATTTTTCTTTAGTTGAAAAAAAGGGATTCTTTCAATAGGTTTTCAAAAACTTTTTTGCCGTAGCTCTGTATGGTTTGCTCTTATTCGTCAAAAATAACAACTAAATCGTTTCCGGTTTTTATTGCTTGTGCTCATATAAAAGCTAAAAGAGCTTTTTTTATAGATTAACTAAATATTCCTCTAAGACCTAATACGTAGATAAAATAAAATTTACTGTTAATGCGTGTTACATAGCTCTGAAAATGATAAGATTGGCTGTACCTATAAAATGATGTGTTATCAATTTATTGCCATAGTTTGTTTTTACAACTAGAACGGTGTGTATGATTATTTTGGTTAACAAAATTTACTAAGTTTTAATTAAAATTAAAAAGTATCATGAAAATTTAAAATTTACACCAAAGTACTTTTTTGTTAATTTTAATTTCATTAACTTAATTTTAATAATAAAAACGTTGTAATCAATTTGAATGTAGGTTGTGCTAATAATTGATTTTCGTTTTCAGCAATAATGAAATTCTTGCTATTAACTGCTGCTCTTGTCGCTGTGGCTGTTGCCACCCCGGTGGGTTTCATCACCCCAGGCCTCGCCGGTGCCGCCCCTGCACCCGCGCCTCCGACCGCTGTCCCTGGCCCCGCCGGCCCTGTGCTCGCCCCTGCACCCCCGGCTGTCGTCCCCGGCCCTGCCGGCCCCGTGCCCGCCCCTGCTCCGCCCAGTGCCGTCCCTGGCGCCCCTGGCCCCGTGGCCGCCCCTGATGCACCAATCTCCGTAGGACCCGCCGTCATCGATGAGTTCGTGCCCATCTCCGTTGGACCCGCCATCGCCGACGACTTCCAACCTATCTCCGTAGGACCTGCTCTCATCGACGGATTCGCCCCCGCAGCTCCTGCACCCACCAACACTCCTCTTGTCCAGATCATCTTGAACATCAATTCCGCTGACGCCGCCGCCGTCGTCCCGCCCGGTGCTGCCGTCGTCCCAGGAGCCCCCGGTGTTGGAAACCCCAGCCCAATCCAGGTCATTGAAACCGCCCCTATCGCCCCTGCTCCTATTGACATCGTCGACACCCCTGCCCCTGTCATCCCCGGCCCTATCATCCTCCCCACCCCTGTGCTTCCTCCAGTGGCCCCCGTCATCCCTGAGCCCATCATCCTCCCCGCCCCTGTCATTCCCCAGCCCGCTCCCGTTGTGCCCGAACCTATCGTACTCCCCGCCCCTGTCATCCCTCAGCCTGCCCCAGTCGTCCCTGAACCCATCGTCCTCCCCGCCCCCGTCATTCCTAACCCTATCCCAAGCCCCGTCATCCTTCCCGAAATCCTCAACTAAACATTAGGTTTAGTATGGACTAATTTTAGTTTAATGGAATTTGGGATAGCGGACTTTCAATTAAGACCTTGAAACGCTGGTATGTCCAAAATAAAAATATTATGATCTGCTCCCATTAGAGTGTTAATTTTTGAACCTAGCAATTCCGTATCCATAAACTGAATAATACTTCTTCGGAAATAGTAACATTACCTATATAATTACTATACCTACCCGAAATATAAACTAGCTATATAGTAAACAGTCCACAGTAACTGATGTAACTACTTACCATAATACTAACTAGCCTGAGAATATAAACACCTAGCTATCATTGAACTACTATAACTTAGCGTACGGAAATGACACCACGAAAAAATTTCGTGCTTCATGAATTGACGCCACTTGTCATCACCTGATACACATCGCTTCATATTCGAAGTTCAAATTTCAAGGAATACGTCATATTCTTGCCGTCGTATTTTCAACCCATTTTTGCTTGGCATAGCTTCTATACGTAGTAGGTACGAGTAATAATAAAAATTAACTCACTGTTAGCTATCTAGTGAAATTCAAAGACCGAAGACGTCGTAAGAGTAGTGTGATAAAGCAAGTTTGATGAATTTATTCATGCTTACTTAGATAGAAGACAATGGTAGTCAGTCTGTATAGTGGTATTTAAGGCTCTAAGAACGTTTCTTCTCATAAGAACATAATCCTAAGCTCTTCTCTTTAATACAGGAGCCTGATAAAAAGCATTTGTTTACAGACAAAACCAAGTTCTTCGAAAAAATGAGAAATAGGACACGTTTCGACACGAAAATGATGTCAAATTAATCCTAGTAGAACTCCAGGTGCAGTCAGACGGCTGATAGTGAGCCAAAAGTTTCCATTTCTAATACACATAAGTATATGCATACGTGTTGTTCATAAGTAATTGGCATTAAATGAATTTAGGAATGAGAAATATAACATACTTCTTTATACCGACTCCAAAAACGGAAGTTTTCAATTTGACTTGTATGTAAGTATGTGATATTGTTGGAATAACGCAGATGTTTTATTTCGGAGAAACAAATTCTTTTGAAGTCGGTGCATGATGTAAATCTTACGTACACCAACAGTCTACGTACATCATGCATCGACTCCAAAATCAATCAATCAATAAGCCTGTTGCAGTCCACTGCTGGACGTAGGCCTCCCCAAGGGCACGCCAAAGAGCACGATCGCACGACCAGCTTTCCTCATCCAGTCACTACGCAGTCCCGATGAACGTTGGAGTAGACGGGTTCTTGAATGAAGACCACGTCTCGGCAAACGTAGTTTTGGACGCCCCCTGCCAGATGGACCGATGACCTAAAGAAGGTCACTGGTAGTGACTCCAAAAGCATTTGCTTAATATTATAAGATAAAGTCTAATTGCGGTGCATTTCTGTTGCGTTGCGTTGGGTCTACGTAGCGGCATTAGAGCGATGCAGTTCCGTAGTTTTCATACAAATCTGTACGTGCGGCATGCCATACGGTGCATTATTTTGGATATAAAAGAATTTAATCCACGAGGTATTTACACTGAGTTCCTACATACAAATTAGAGATGCGCCGAATAGTGATTTCACCGAATAAACGAATACCGAATACTATTCGGTTCAATCTTTACCGAACCGGATATTCGGCCGAATTATTCGGTTTACTATTAGACTGCATTCCCGCGTAAATAGGTTCAAACATGCACGCACGAGTAAGGAGTAAATAAGTTAAAAAAAATAAGTTTAAAAGTAAATAGTAAAATGAATATTGATCTAGGGTTTAAAAACATGTTAAATAACATTTTAAAATGAATGTTAACTATACTATAAATAGGTCGAGAAATAAATATGTGGACTTCATCATCATCTAATTTAAGAGCCACGCTCTTGTCGGTGGAGTTTTTTCCATTCTTTACGCTCTTCCGCCATTCTCTTGACCTCTTGATACGACGCAACATTCAACTTTTGCTTTATTTGATGTATATAGCTTATTCTTGGTCTTCCTCTCTTCCTTTTTGAACTTAAGATTTAAAAATTCATGTTGATTTCAAGTTTAATTGCTTTCATTTATTAAATATATATATGAATAAATATGCGCCAGACAACACACCAATTGTCTGGTTTCGTGGTAAGAAATTTCTTCCTTGTGTTACGAAGTACCAGACAACGATTATGACGGGGGCGTCTCCCATAAATACTTAAATACATATAACATCCATGACTTAAGTACAAATGTTCATGTTCATCACACAAACATTTGCCCCTTGCGGGATTCGAACCCGCGACGGCCGGCATAATAGTCAGGAGCGCTAACCAATACACCAAACGCGTCGTCATGTGTTTGTTTAGTTGAAGTATCAACATGTCTTGTTAATATGTTAATATGTTAATATGCAAGTTTTGTTTAATTTATAAAAAACATAAATCTTACATAAGAAGCTTGTCTTTCATTTCTTTTCCATGTTATGTAGCCAGGAAAATAGAAATACTCAAACCGAATATATTCGGCACTTAAACCGAATAATTCGGCCGAATACAAATAGTGGAAATAATGCCGAATACGCCGAATACCGAATATTCGGCGCATCTCTAATACAAATATAACTGACTTGGGGCCTTATTTTTGAATCACTCGCGGCAATATTATGCCGTGAGCTTTGCATATTTATTATTTAATTCGGCCCCAGGAGCTAAATTTTTAGGGTTCCGTAGCCGAATGGCAAAAAACGGAACCCTTATAGTTTCGTCAAGTCTGTCTGTCTGTCTGTCCGTCCGTATGTCACAGCCACTTTATTCTGAAACTATAAGCATCACATAGCTGAAACTTAGTAGGTAGGTGTATTTTGTTCACCGCTTACCGATTCAGATATAAAAAGTAAGAAAAAATAATATTTAAGGGGGGCTCCCATACATTAAACTAAAACCTAAAATTTTTTTTTACTCAAACCTATGTGTGTGGGGTGTCTATGGATAGGTCTTTTAAAATGATGTTGAGGTTTCTAAAACCATTTTTTCTAAAAGTGTAAGGTTTGAGATATAGACGCTTCCAAAGTGGTAAAATGGGCGTCCCCCCCATCTAACTTTTGAACTAACAAAGTGAAAATTTTGAAAAAAATAGATGATGTAGATCTCAACAAAAACTTGCAACGAAAATTGGTTTGAAGGAGATCAAACCAGTAGTTTTTGAGATATTGCACATTTTTATTAACCGCAAATATAACTTTGTCTTTCATACAAACACTATGAAAAACAAAGTTATTTTTGCTGTCGCAATATATTGTGATGTTTTCGTTAAGTGAAAGTAAGTGGATCCTGAATTCAGTTAAGGGTGGCACAGAACCCTCAGTGCGCGGGTCCGACACGCACTTAACCGGTTTTTGAATCACTCGCTTCAAGATGGCGAGTGATTTTTGTTCGAAGATGAATTAAAAGTCAACGAAAATAGCTCGTTTTCGAACGAAAATCACTCGTAATATTGACGAGAGTGATTAAAAAACAGGGCCCCTATTTTTGAATCACTCGCTATTACATTTGCTTAAGTTGAATCTAGAAAGTCACCTACTATAGATGGACAGATAGATAGATTCATTTATTGCAAACAAGTACAATGGATTTGGATGTTTTATAATTCTAAATAAATAGGCGCTCATTTTTGGACTTTGTCGTCACCTCAAGATGTTAATAGACAGTGGATGTCATTTGATTATGCAATGTTTTTTCAGCTTTACAAGGTCTTGGTAAATCATACAAATTTACGTAAGATAGATAAATCAATGCATACAATACATGGTTTTTAAACGTATATTTAAACTCTAATAGAAGTTGTGCTTTTTGTTAAGGTAGAAATAAAATATGTTCACGCTATGCTATCTTATTAGTACGTTGTTAAGTTCCTTTTATAATCCAGTTGGCCGTGTCATTTCATTGTGATCTTTATGAATCCAGGATGTTTAGTTGTCAGGGCTGGGCAGGATAACAGCTGGGATGGGGTTGATAGGCTCAGCGATTAGGATGGGCTCAACCGGCACGGGGGCAGAGTCAACAACCTGGATGGGGGTCGGCACGATCTCTTCGACAGCCGGCTGCTCCTCGATTTGGACGGGAGTAGGCACAACAGCGGGGCCAACGCCGACATCAGCGGCGTTTTGGACGTTCACGACGATTTGGACGAGGGGGGAAGAGCTGGGGCTAGGAACGGCGATAGGGCTAGGGCTTGGGACGTCGATGGGGCTAGGGACGACGACGGGGCCAGGGACGATGATGGGTCCAGGAACGGGCTTGTCGACGATGACAGGTCCGGGCAGGACTGGCAGCACAGCGGAGACGAGGTCTTGTAGCTGTTGCTCGAGCAGAGCAGCGGTGGCGGGGTCGGTGCTGGGGTGCTGTATGGCAGCTACAATGGCTTCCAACTCCTCCTCGACAGTGGCCACCGGCTTGAAGGGCACGGCGGTGGCGACAGCCACGACGGCGACGAATGCAACGAACAGTTTCATTTTAATTCTGCAATTTTGTTAAGATGGGTTATAGTATTATATTACATGTTTGTTTTGTTTACAAAATGCTGATTGATTAGTTTAGAGTTAGTAGTAGTAAGTCGTAGTCCCATATTGCTTAGATCTACTACGCAAGTCAGGATTAGCCTAATAAGGATTCATTTACCATTGTGTCTGTCAATTAGATTAGATTCGTAAGGATTAACTATGTGTTTCAATCTTTCAATGTTGTAGACTGAGAATTAAAGCTAGAATGGCGTAGGAAATTCTGACGGAGATGTAAGAAAGTCTTAGATTTTTAGGAACCGTAAAAATAAAAAACAGAGTTACTTACCGGTAAAATAGTTTTGGATCAAAATGATGCCGTAACTTTCGACGTAAACGACTTTTATACATGCAAGTTTTATCATTGTTATCGGTATAATAATGGTTTATTAGGCACATAAATTGATAGAATAGTAAAATAATTAAATTAAATATTGCCGTAGATCGTAATCGCACACTTCCTCATAACAAAAGCGATACATACAAACAAAGTAATGATTTAATTAACACCTTAGCGGTGCCATTTTTAGAGCTGTCTGTCTACTACCAGCTTGTAGCCACATTACAGTCATGTTTGGTAGGTTTTAAAAATTCGGCAAAGTCGAGTTTTTCCAAATTCAGAGTAAGGTTTTTATTTTTTACCTATCTATCATCTTCTTACTTTTAATTTCATCAAATGTACCTACTTTATTTGACCTAACTTGTGTAGAGAAATAAATAAATAAATTATTATTATTATTATCACATAAAAATACATGCCATTCACAAAAATGAAGTTTCATTTGTTTGAATGTAAATAGAAAGTGTAGGTATATTATAATAAGTCATTTTTTTTTGGTTAGTTATATAATTTTTTTTAAGTATCTTCTTATACATTATATTTGCCATCTTTTAGGAGAGGAAAAACCCTCATTGTTTCGAATACCGAATAATACTTTGTTAAAGGTTCAAGTCTTGTTATGTATATGCTGACACTAGCTAGTGTTTTGATTATGTTTCAAACTTGTTGTAAATACCGAAATTTTAATGACTAAGATTTCTCCAAGGACTAATAGCTATTCAGTACTTAACTCGTCAAGTATGCGTAAACGAGACACAATAAAAATTCCATTGTTATGCGACTCTCGGCATTCGTTTGATACCTGACTGATTACCCAACTTTGAAATTTTTATTTATATTTATTATTATACAATGTGCTAAAGTACGAGAACTAAAATCATAATATTTTGCAATTTAAAGCGCCCCCGTGCATGTGCCCACATTGTTCTCGCCGTAGGCACGCCTCTGTTAAAATCGAAAATTAAACTGGCCGTATTACACATATTATGAACTAAAATATTAATCAAATTTGAAATGTATTGAGAACTAGTTCTCGCTAACTAAAATAGTGTAAAATATCATGCTACCAATTATTTGAAATTGGTAATCTTTAGTAATAAGGGAGAGATGGCTAACTAACAAGGCTATATTTATGTATGTTAGTGTTTAGGTCCCAGATTCAAATCAAAATCATTTGCTGACGGCTTAACAATTCAAAGCAGATTTAGTTGCTTATACTTAGATAAAAATTTCCTGTCTTTTGTTAATCAGAGAGTTATTCTTAGAACGAGGTCGGGAGTTGAATCCTTTTGTCAAAACGCATAATAAGCTGGAAGGAATCCTCGATGCTAACCAACAGTCTAAAACGTGTAAAACAGGAAAATAGTGAAAATAGTTTAAGTTTCGAATTATGAATGAATCCGTACTATGAGTTGATGGCCGTGACGTCAATTCATGGAGCACAAAATTTTTTCGTGATGTCAGTTCCATACGCTAGTAATAATAGTTCAATGAGTTATTAAAAGTTATTATTTATTAATAAATTTTTCACGCTATCTGATCGGCAAATATAGTGTAATATATGTCATGTAATGTAATGTTGACGTAAAGTGCCTCATCTCGGCTTACGGGCCGTAATATTGTATGAAAATGCATTACTCGATAGTCAGTTATTGTGGCTCAATTCGCCTGCACCTTCATCCAGCGAAGAGGAGATAGTTCAAACATCGCCACCACGCGCCGGTATAAGAAAAAATATTGCGTAATTACTTATTTGTACAATAATATTTGAAATGACTTGTTAAAAGCAAGGGTGGGCAGTTAGTTTCAGTTGATGTGTTCATTTATTTTTTTGAAATAATTTGAATGAATATACAGCGCATCGTGGCGCACCGGTGCATAGGTACATGCGACTAGTTAGCTAACATCATTTTATTTGCCTCACAGATAGCGTGAAAAGCAGAGTATTCACCTCAGTCATAAAGGTGTATTTGTCTTGGGCGAACTTAAATCTCTCGCTACACTCAGGATTTTCTATTACCTACCCATTAATACCCAGTAAACCCATCAATGCCCTATAATATGCCCTATAGCTCGGGCCTCAAATCTACAATACTCACGCTTCGCTCGTGATTCAAAGTGGCGCCCGCGCCGAAAGACACCATTTTACGCCCTATGGATGCGTAGAATTATAATGGCTTGTGCAATTAGAATAGTTAGATACGGGATTGCTACCATGTACCTTATTATTTATGAGCTTCCAACAGCGTGATCATGGCGCTTGCAACAATGCCGAAATATCGGAAGCTCATAAATAATAAGGTACATGGTAGCAATCCCGTATCTAACTATTCTAATGTTAGTGACCATGAAAGTTTAAAACAATATAATATATTGTTTTAAACTTATGGCTTGTGCAATGTTTACTTTCCGAAAGTGCGAGGTTCACATTATTTTGGTGGGATATACTTAAAGATGAAATAAGCAACCAAAAATTGCGCACGGGCGGGACTCGAACCAGCATCATTCTGGCTTACCGGGCCAACTGCTCTTCCAATTAAGCTACCGTGCTGTCGGTCCGACCGCGCGAAATTCTTGGTCTCTTTTAAGGATACGTGCGCGTGACGTTATGAACTAATATAACACTGAGTGTTAAGAAACATTCTAAACCATGGGATATACTTAGTTAATAAAAGTTACTAGTACTCGAATTGGTAATTTTGTACAGTCGTCAGCATTTCAGGGCCCAGATTCTCGCGTCGATTTTGAAAACTAGTCCTTATTACGACTGCTGCTGTTCGTAAGTTTACATCGCAGTGTAGGTATGTATAGGTACTAAAGATCCGATAAAGTTTAATTTAATGCTTAATTAACACGGTTTTGATTCCGCAATAATTGTTATCGCGACAGTAGAAACATAAACAAGCAATTATAATAACTTGAGTTAACCAACCAATTCGAATAACGATATTATATCATTAACTCTCTCGGTATACCAACTCTTTTGTTCTCGAAATAAATTAAAGTTTAAGTATCAAATAATAACTTCTAAACGTACATAAATATATGTAGGTGCGTGTACAACTACAATTTATTCTGAAATGTAGGTAATACGAAAAACATAATCTAGGTACTTATGAATTACTTACATATCGAAGTTTTAAAATCTAAAAAATCTACTGAACCGATTTCCCAAAATAATGTCACCAGAAGGAAAGGTACCAACATTAATTTAATGTATATTTTGACTTAGCTTTGTTAGAATTTATTTCAATTAGAAAGACTTTTCCTCTTTCTGTATTCATAACCCTGCAAAACGAAACAAAAGTGCGTCTCGGCTCTCGGCTCGAGTCGGGAATTCGGGATTGATTCCATTCTCAAGCTGAAAAATTTCATTTACATGAATAAGTCTCGTCTCGTAGGCACATAATAAGTCGTCCTTGTTTAGTTTATAAACAGTTGTCTATCCGAGTAATATCCCGAGCATGCATTAGATTTGCCTGTTTATTGTATCGACTGTGTGTTGCATTGCGTGTGCAAAGGCCACTGTGTCTATTACTTCTTAGTTAGTGTGTAAATCAATCAAAGTAGATTTCACTTGATTAGTTCATGTGTAATATTTGAACGTAGCCAAAGTTCAGCTTTATAAGATAATTTAGATACTATTTAAGATTTATGCTATCTGCTAATGACGTAATATTTTATAAGACCTACTTTTCAGTGTCGATCGGAGCCGGGGTTGTATAAAGGTGGTAAGTTCATCTTACATACAGTCTTACTTCATTTAGTCTTCATCATCATCATTATCAGTCCATTGCTGAACATAGGCCTTCCCCACGGTTTTCCACAGCGACCGGTTGTATCAAGTGTGATCCTGCGATCTTTACAAGATCGTCTGTCTATCTTGTCGGTGGAAGTCCCACTCTGCGCCTTTTGTCTAAGGGTCTCCAATCTAAAACTTTACTGCCTCATCTAAACGACCATCACTTCTTCTCGCAATGTTCCCAGCCCATTGCGTCTTGAGCATACTGATTCGCAAGGCTATGTCTCTTACCTTAGTTCTTCAACGTAGGTATCTCATTTCTGATTCGATCTCATAGAGATTAGAGAAACACCGAATATGGCTGGCCCTCTCCATGCATCGCTCGTTGTGTGATTTTGCGCTTTAGTCGTAGTTTTGGAATAAGCCAAAATATCGATTTACCTAGTTACACACCGTAATCCAAGTAGGCTATGCTATCAAATCTATGCTATGATATTCATGTAAACTGTATAGAAACATGAAAAGGAGTTGGGTGACTGAATCGTAATTAAGTAAGTAGGAACTCGTAACGTAAACGCTTTTATAGGTAATATTAAATAAGAATTAAAAAACTTGCATTTTATTACTACTTTTTAGGTGCTTATGGGACAACATTATTCATACCTATAATAGTAATTTGATATTAGGTAGGTACTACTATGGTACCTATTGGGTGGTGGGCCAAAAATAGATAATATGAGGCCAATGTAAATAAAATTATCTTCTAGTCAGACCAGTTTTAAAGAATTTCACAGGTTTTTTACGCCGAAATTATATGTTTAAAGCAGATACCTACCGATTTACCTAACCATCTTTCGTATAGAGGAGATTCAACTCTAAATAACGTAGTTGAATTATTAACATAGATAGGGGAACAGCGGGCAGCTTCTACTGGGGTGTGTAATATATAATATAACAACATATCATATAAAGTTCAAAACATATACAATCACATGATATAATTTTGTTTAATATAACACTTTTTTAGTATAATGATGGAATGATATAATTTTGAATGATATAATTTTAAAACGTATAACAAACGATTGAGCTAAAATCAATTGATATAAAGACCATTTAATATAACATTTACATGATATAATAATTAAAATAAATAATGTTTATTTAGTATAATAACATTTAGTATAACATTCATGTACGATAACACTCTTTTTAAATAATATTTAAAACATATAATGATGACTTCATATAAACTCCAATTTATATGATATCATATATAATATAAAAACAATTACATCAATAAAAATGCAGCTGCTAGGTTATTCAAGGCTTGGAGGATGCAGGCGATGATGCAAGCAAGCAGGCAAGCAGCATGCAAGCAGGCATACAGCATGCAAGCAGGCATGCAGCATGCAAGCAGGAATGCAGCATGCAAGCAGGCATGCAGCATGCAGCATGCAAGCAGGAATGCAGCATGCAAGCAGGCATGCAGCATGCAAGCAGGCATGTAGCATGCAAGCAAGCATGCAGCATGCCAGCAAGCACACATGCATCACTAATTCCACGTCTCCGGCGCTGCGGGAAGTGCAGCCTCTCCGCCCTTGCGCAACAAAGCGCAGTCACCCACGCTCACCTCCACAGCTTCGGCTTTTTGGTCGCCTCGGCCTTCGCCCTTCGGCGACCAGCCTCAGCCGCTCCGGCTCGCACGGGTGCCTGCCCCTTGTTACAGCGGGCGGAGGCTGCTCTCCCTCCGCGCCTCCGGCTTCTAAATTACACTCTAGTATCGGGCAGACAAGTACCACGGCGAAGTGACCACGGCGAGTCGGGGTTAACATAATTCAGATTTTTGATAATTAGTTTTAAAACAACAATTGAAATTATACCAAGTGAAGGTTATATTAATTTGACGGTTATTTCTTTTAATCATTATTTGAAACGTTATTATCTCAAATAATAGTTATATGAAATAATGCGTATGTCAAACAAAATTATATTAAATGAACGATATATAAAATAAGTTTTATTTCAAATGTTTTTATAAGATGTGAACGTTATACTAACTGGTATTATATAAAATGAATATTATGTGAAGTAAACGTTATGATAAACAAAATTATATCATGTGTTTTTATAACAAATGTATCTTATGTAAAGTGATCGTTATTAAAGTTGAATTATATCAAATCTATACTTAATATTATAAAGCTGAAGAGTTTGTTTGTTTGTTTGTTTGTTTGTTTGTTTGTTTGTTTGAACGCGCTAATCTCCGAAACTACTGGTTCGAATTGAATAATTCTTTTTGTGTTGGATAGTCCAGTTATCGAGGAAGGCTATAGGCTATATAACATCACGCTATGACCAATAGGAGCAAAGATATAGTGGTTAATGTGTAAAAAACGGAAGAAAGAAGTCACTATTCCACGCGGACGAAGTCGCGGGCAAAAGCTAGTGATTGTATAACAAATGAGACGCACCCCTTCTACTGAGCTGAATACAGTGAAATCACAGCTTCAGATTTCATACTCAGTAATTTTAAAGTGAACATTTATTTATACGAGGAAGATAAGTAGAGTTAAAAAATGACCTTTTAAAGAAAGGCCTAAGTCCCACTAGCGCAATTATACGAACTGAGATTATCCTGAAATCTCTCTCAATTTCGTAAATGTTGACAAAGACAGCATGATTTACACAGTTGTAATAAAAGGTATCTTTCTCTCTCTCTACCCAACATACTTAAAAAGTGTAAGAAAGATCACAGCCAGGCCAGGTCACAGTTTACAAATTACGTTTTTCCAAACAATAGGTTTAAGCTAAGCTACCATAGAGCTATGTGCTATGAATTAATCATTTTCAACACATAATACTCATCATGACAAATCGATTTTCCAGTTAGCTCAAATGTAAAAGCAGCTATGGATGGGGCATCTTGTATTTTAAGGTTTTTTAGTTCAAAGAAACGGAAAACTGAGAACCAATAAAATAATTTATTAAAACTCAAAATTACATAATAAATAAATTATCTCTCATCCTACTCAACTCAACCCATCAAATGGATTTATTATTGATTGAATTTACTTAATTTCAAGAACAACATTGCACACATACTGCATCAAACAAATCTCTTAAAAAAACCCAAGGTGAATAAGTTTCTGCAACTCCCTAAAAATATAATGTAAGAAAATTTCTTTCAAATTGTTTGTATTACAAATATTCAATCAACAATTATTCAAAATAACAACACTACATCACTTAATAATCAATTTACCTGACTGAAATATCTGATAATATAAAATATTCAATAATCATTGCACATAAATAACAATAAGGCTATATTTGCACTATAAGCAGATCCAACATATTACAGTGTATAAAATATAAATTAATTATGGGGTTGCTTGCAGTGCCAAACAAATTCAAAAATTTCATTTTCCATTTAACTATACTAATACACAAAATTTTGACAAACAAATATTCTCCTGCACCATAACAATTTCTCCAGCTCACACAGAATAAATTATACTAAAAATAGTTACTTAATTTTTACGTTCATAAGTACGTCTTCTTTGGTCATCTATATTGACGAGGTAGTACGTACCAGGGAACAGAATATCTATAGAGCCTGAAGGAGTGTATGGGGCTGTGTGGTAATTCTTTGTCCGTACATCCATTATATCAGTGAATATTTGAGGATCAACACACTCTCTTTTATCCAACATTGAAACAGTATCATGAAGTGAACTTATCAATGTAGCTAATTTAGAACCCGCACTCATGTCATTGCAAATATTAATAGAATACATTGTTGATGCTAGGCCTGAGCCATAAGAGAACAAGCCAAACTTTTTTCCAACAAGCTGATCAGGCGATTTACTTATAAGATATGACACTAGCCCCCCATACAAGGATGGTGTGTACATATTGCCTACATTCCTGGCTATGTGTAAAGAGGGCTTGGTTTTCTCATTGAATAACGGTTCACTGTATGTCATGAAAGCTTTCTCTAGGTCACGGTCAAAGTATGTGCTTTCCAGCTTATGATTACTAAACTCTGAGAGTCCTGGAAACTGTTTCTCCCGTTCTTCAGGTGTGGCATTTAGAAAATCATTAAAGCAAACTCTAGCTAAAGATTTCTGTACCAATTTACAATATGGCGAGTGAAATAGCATACCATCTAAACTCAGCAATCCCTTGAAGTCAGGGTCAGTCTTCCTCATTTTCTTGGAGAATAAATTGTAGCAGTTATCTAGGGCACTGAGATAGCACTTGATTGATAGTTTGCCATCAACAAGTGGGAATTCTGAAGCCAAGTCTGGTTTGTAAAAGTCATATGCATGTGTCATGTATGATGCTCGTACTCCTCGGTCAAAAACTAAGGGTGCATTAGGTCCAATTAGCATAGCTACAGCACCGGCTCCTCCTGTAGGCCTGGCAGGGCCTCTGCCATAAACTGCTATGTCACCAGCTACTACTATAGCTTTTCTACCATCCCATGAAGATGATTCCACCCAATTTATTGCATTAAACAGAGCCGCTGTACCACCATAGCATGCATTAGTAGTATCAATCCCTTCAACATCTGTGGCACCTACTTCCGTAAACAGGGTCATGAGGAAAGTCTTCACACTTTTACTTTTGTCAATAATAGTTTCTGTACCAACCTCCAAGCGTCCAATATTGTGCAAATCTAGGTTATTCTTCTCTATCAGTCTGTGGAGAGCTGTTAAGCAGATGGAGTTGATGTCTTCCCGGTCGGAGCAGAAGCCCATTTTGCTCTGCCCTAAACCGATCGTGTATTTTCCAGTGGACACTTCATCAAATTTCTCCAAGTCGTTTTGGTCGACGTACTGTGACGGGAAATACAATTCCATAGCCAATATACCGACGTTCTCTACTCGGCCACCCATGGTCGCTGTTTGATGCGATATGACTTTCACGATCAAGGTTAAAGGAAACTTGAGTGTTACGCGTAAGTCGGTTAGTTAACTGGCGACGTGTTAACTGCACGGTTACTGACGCGGACTGATGCTATGCTCCCCACCACACTTCGTTGAAGACTCGTCTGCCTTCTACGTCAGCAATCCCGACGCTACCGGTACATCATTGACCTACAACGAGACCAATAACCAGCTTTCTTTCCACGCGCGTACGAGTGAGCAATGAATTGAGTAGTAATTGGCCGGAAACTTATAGCTGTGGCCTCATCACTAAAAGTGAGACACGTTTTCATTCAAGTTCACTTTTGTTGCGGTTTTAGGTTGAACTTTTGAGCAAATTTATTTAATTTAGAGATTTTCAGATAATAAATTTTGACAAAGACCGCCGGGGAATTTTTGTAGGAACTGTCATGTATGTGAGTGAAGAAAATGAATGTCACGTCCGTCACGTGTCAAATAATTGTCAATTTGGTTAACTTTTATGTTGAAAAAGGTCAAGGTATCAGTAACTATAAATCCTTAAAAATTAAATAGAAACAAAAGTTCAATATTTTTATTCAGTGCGTGAAAAGAATTACCGATACCTTTTCCTTTTTGCCCTACCCAGGGAAGGCTACCCTCAAGTATTTTTATTTACTCACATATACCGAATATTGCACTTTTTACTATGTATGTCATTTCCTTTCTTCACTGTCCCGGAACGTGTTAAATGATATTTTTTTATATAAAAAAATATACCTACATATTTTTGAGTTATTTAACTTACGTACTTGATTGAAAAAGGGTAAAAAATACTCTACAAATAGTTAAAGCTTATTTAATTATTTGTAAATTGATTAGACTTATTATAACTGGATTACTTCTACAGATTCGACGTCGTTGTTCTTTGGGATGAATTTGTAGAACTTCACTCCTGTAAAAAAGAACATCTTGAAGCCATAAATATTAACACTATAGTAATAGATAAATGGGTTATTTATTATAAGTTTTAGGTAGCTTATTATTATCAAAAGGTTAGGTAATTAATAAACAAACATTAAGTTATCCACGTAACATATAATATAAGACCAATACTAACCTGACGGATTTATTCGTGTACTGAATTCTTCGTTTGTATTCAATACGCGAGGCTTTTCTTCCTTGTAAAGGTCCTGAAAAAATAAAAAATAAAAAACCGGTTAGTTAAGTGCGTGTCGGACCCGCGCACTGAGGGTTCCGTGCCACCCTTAACTGAATTCAGGGTCCACTTACTTTCACTTAACGAAAACATCACAATATATTGCGACACCAAAAATAACTTTGTTTTTCATAGTGTTTGTATGAAAGACAAAGTTATATTTGCGGTTGATAAAAATGTGCAATATCTCAAAAACTACTGGTTCGATCTCCTTCAAACCAATTTTCGTTGCAAGTTTTTGTTGAGATCTACATCATATATTTATTTCAAAATTTTCACTTTCTTAGTTCAAAAGTTAGATGGGGGGGACGCCCATTTTACCACTTTGGAAGCGTCTATATCTCAAACCTTACACTTTTAGAAAAAATGGTTTTAGAAACCTCAACATCATTTTAAAAGACCTATCCAAAGACACCCCACACGCATAGGTTTGAGTAAAAATCATTTTTTTGGTTTTAGTTTCATGTATGGGAGCCCCCCCTTAAATATTATTTTTTCTTACTTTTTGTATCTGAATCAGAAAGCGGTGAACAAAATACACCTTCCTACCAAGTTTCAGCTATGTGATGCTTATAGTTTCAGAATAAAGTGGCTGTGACATACGGACGGACAGACAGACAGACAGACAGACAGACTTGACGAAACTATAAGGGTTCCGTTTTTTGCCATTCGGCTACGGAACCCTAAAAATGTACAAATCATTATGCACTTAGGTAAGTGCCTGATTTAATTTTGCAAGCTACAATTTTCTCTTGTAGCATTGCATCAGGCGTTGTCACTTCAATATAAAGTTATGAGACATTCGCATGCCAAGGGCTACACAATATATTCCAAAAGCCGAATAGATCACTCTGAATGTCATGTCTACAATCACCAGGGTACTGACCAACGTTACGAGGTGAAATGTAACATTCGCATCGAGCGTGTCATGTTACACTGTTCTGAAATCAGCGTTACATGGTCGTCAAAACTCTGTACAACAAAGCCGCGTAACAGTCACGGAATTCGGCAAAAAACCGACGAGTAACGAGTGGCTCGTTGCTCGCTCGCTGGTTTCTTCGTAACACGACGTACTGAAGGCACGAATGCTCGCTGTGTAATATGAAAATAATTTTATGGTAATATGTTACATTCACTGAATAGATTATTAAGGTAAGGTAAGGTAAGGTAAATAAGGTGCAATAAAATCGATATTCTTGCAGAATATTACTGAAACGCTCTTGTCACGCGACTGAAGTACTGCTCATGCATATGCTCACAACTAGCTCACCTCTGCTGCACTGACCGGGGCATTTCTAACCTTATTTATCTATTCAGTGGTTACATTACACCTCGTAACGACGTTGGTCAGTAATCAGTACCCACCTGTATGCATTTTATACGTAACGGCCAATGGCTTTTTTAAAACGTTTCGAATTGTTAAAAACTTTGTTTATAGATAATACCCCGCACCTGCACTTCATAGCACTGCTCCGGCAGCTTCATATCCTGGTATGAGAGTGAGACGGCGTAGGGCGCACCATCAGCTCGGTTGCTCACGAAGGCGAGCGCTCTCGCACCGTCTGACAGCTCGCGGTGCCACACGGATATGTTCTTTTGCTGATGGAATACGGAAAGAAAGGTTGTTAAGCCCTATGAAGCTATAATAACGTTCATAGTGTCAAAATTTTGACATTTCGCCTTAAAAAGTTCAATCGTGTGATTTTTTTGCTGCATCAAAACTTCCTTTTAACTTATGAAGCTATAGTTACACGAAAACACGAATTTTGTCTCAGCGAATTATGTCGAGACTTCCACACCTAGTCTTTACAAGAAAAGAGTCCTGTCCTAACTTAAAAGCAGGCGCGGAAGTCTTGACATAGTTCCCTGTAAAACCACCAAGTGGCACTCGAAAAACTCTGAGACAAAATTGGTATTTTCGTGTATTTATTGATTGAGAAGAATGTTTGAATCAAGCTTAAAAAATTACAAATAATTTTTAAGATTTGTAAGTTAGAAGGATATTCGATGGAGCAGAAAATCAGAATATTGAAATTGTCTACGCGAAATGTCAAACATGTTGCTTCAGACTTCCAGCACAGGTTTAATAAAGCTGAAAATACTAAAAGCAAACTAGGATCCCAATGTTTATTACATTAGCTAACCAAAACTCGATTTGTAAATTTCAGTTTCATAAGCTTGCCATTATTTACACTGCGGTGGCCATAAAATCTGATCTCACATTCCACACCCTCAACCCCTGAATCCCCAGCTTGTCCTGGTTGACAGCGATGATATCCTTATCCAGCAGGATCCTCTTGAACTCTGGCTTCATGGTAGACAGGTCGGCGCTGATGAGTAGTGGAGCAGCGAGGATAGCCCACACCGCCATCTGAGCTCGGGCTTGGTCTACCGTGAGCCCGAAGTTTCCTATTATCAGCTGGGGAGAAGAATTTTTAACTTTAGGTACTAATAAAGTAATTAGTGGTTCTAATAACGTACAACGTATTGTAAAAGGGTCTGGACCCTATTTTTGAATCACTCGCTTGGATATGGCGTGTGATTTTCGTTCGAAAACAAATAACAATAGACGAGAGATTATATTATCTGTGACGAGAGTATTCAAAAAATTGAGCAATGATTTTTCAAATCCTTGTTGTGTAGTGGTTTTCATTCCAAAATTCGACTTTAATCATTGAATATCACACGCCATCTTGACGCGAGTGATTCAAAAATAGAGCTCCTGGCATTTAGTTAAAAATTATAATGGCTAATATGATATTGTTCCATAGTGATAAAGAGATCATAGATTTTAACACGTTCCGGGACACTACTCCAGACACAATAGATGTTTTATTGTTTTCACGCCTGTAGGCGGGCACTGTCCCGGAACGTGTTAAGACAAATTAATTATTAGGTAGGTACCAATTATTTGTTAAAATTTGCAAGTCTGCATGCAGGCTGAATACATTTACTTATATACTTCAAGATATACTATCTTTGCAAATAAACTTAGTTTCTGTTCTGTCTTTCTGTATTCTACTGCAGGAGAGAATGTTGTTAATTATGTTTTGTTGGTGCATGATTTAGTCGACGCACTAAAGGACGTATTGGTATTGTGCTGTTTTTTAAGTTATCAAAAATCGGTATTCATTAAGCTCAATGAGTGCCACAGAAACCCAAAAAAGAAATAACTCACCATGTCTGGGTCATTCCAGTGCCCCGGGCCCGCGTACTTAGCGAACCGGTCCTGGTTGTCTCCAAACCAGTCCATGATGCCAGCGACGGAGGCCCAGGAGTCGTCGATGTCGTCCCAATTACGCCACAAGTTGCAGTGCTTGGCTATAGATGCGTAATCCGGCTGGGGGTTAGACAAAATGTAGGTAAATGAATACTGCGCGAGAACTCGTGTGATTGCACAGTGTGCAAGCAGCACAAGTTTTAGGATAGATTCTCCATTTATTCCCAAGTATACTTTGTTACTATTGTACTGATGACTTTCTCTTTTGTTTAAAATATTTCATCGCATATGCCACTTCTTTTGGTATCACATAATACACATAATGCATATTTTGTATACATAATTAAAGATGTTTTTCTGTATAAATTGCATTACACACGGGGTTCGATTCCTCGTCAGTCTGACAAAGTTGATTTTTACAACTGCAATTTATATTACTAAGTTTGTATCTTAGTGACCAAATACTATAATAGTAGATTATTTACCTAGGGCGCAAAATGGTGTCTAACGGCGCGGGCGCCACCACCTTGAATCACGTCACGCACGAGCGAAGCGAGGGCATTAACGGTCAACGGGTTTACGGGATAGAAAATCCTGAGTGTAGGGACTAGGGATGGATTTTAGTTTGCTCAAGATACCTTTATGCTCTGCCTTTCACGCTTTCTGTGAGGCAAATAGTAACGTGTAACGTAATATGCAGCTTACATGTATTTTTTCGGGTTCCTGATACGCTGGCCAACTGCAGGAGTACAGGATAGGGCGACCGGTCTCGTTCAACAATCTGCCGAATTCTGGATAACCTGTAACATATGTACAGAAACAGTTAAGTACCTACTTCGGTAACGAATATGTTTCATTAAATGAATTACTTATAACCGATGGATACTCTTGCTTTCTAACAGTTCTGTATTATACGTCATACATAAATGGCTTTTGTAAAGAGCAACGTCATGTGTCAGACAAGGAGTCCAACCCCGTAGTAGCGCCCGGATAGCGCAAGACACAGGCTATTTATTTGCCTGGTGAATTTTATTTGAGACTAGCTTTTGCCCGCGACTTCGTTTGCGTGGAATAGTGACTTCTTTCTTCCGTTTTTTACACATTTACCACTATATCTTTGCTCCTATTGGTCGAATCGCGATTTTATATAGCTTATAGCCTTCCTCGATAACTGGACTATCCAACACAAAAAGAATTTTTCAATTTGAACCAGTAGTTTCGGAGATTAGCGCGTTCAAACAAACAAACAAACTCTTCAGCTTTATAATATTAGTATAGATTAGTATAGATGTGTTCATGTTGTTGCTCGTAAACTACGAGTAAATAGAAATTTTACATAAATATATTATAAACATTAATGAACACCAATCACATTGCTCCGATTCCAAAGTAAGTAGTCAGTAGCTAATGCACTTGTGATAAATGGAATTAAGAAACAACGGTGGCACCACAGCACCCAGACTTGAGATAATACAGGAAATCTGATTTCGTTATTGACCCGACCGGGAATAGAACCCGGGATCTCGGAGAGGCTAAGCCTTGATTAAACTTACTTAGCCAGCCACTACACCACGAGGGTCGTCTTACCTTTGTCCATACTCTCAGGGTTGATGTAGCAGCCGTCCAGCTTGATATAATCCACATCCCACTCAACAAAGGTGTCAATGTCAAGCTTCTCACTGTTCAAAACGCCAGGGTAGCCCGCGCACGTGAAGTTTCCATAGTCTTCGTAGATGCCGAATTTGAGCCCTTTGCTGTGGATCTGAAAAAGGGTTGATAGCTTTCACGGGGGATTTTGATTGGTAAAATGATATTGAAGTAGGAAAGATGTGATCAGCCTGACCAATGATAGTTTCTGTTTTTTTTTCTGTCGTTCCTATTATTTTGGTGTTTTTATAATAAATACCTTTCTATTATAAATATGAAAGCCATTCCGTCAGGGGCAAAATACCTACGTGTGTGTGCTAATGTCAAAGTAAGAAGTCCAGCTTGATTCGTGCTTCGAGAGCCAAAAATAGCTGTCTTACAATTTTAAATCAATATCTCTACTTATATTAGGTACACTTTATGGCCTATGCTGTTGATTGTGAGCCAGAGGCGGAGCCTACAGCCAGAGGCGGGGCTGCGGTAGAATGTTCAGGAGTATGCCCAGGGCGATAACCCACAGCACCCCCTTATAGGACATCGACTGGTTTTTAGTAGGTATGCCCTCAGGTTTGGGTGGGGGAGTCCCACATAACCCTCTGGTCTCCCCCGAGATCAGAGGGTATGCGTAAGGCATTTCCTAGTCGAAAAAAAAAATGGTGTACATCAGTCTATAGACTATATCATATCCATATCCATGTGTACTCACATAATCCGCCAGAGCCTTCATCCCGCTAGGAAAGCGTTCCCTATCAGGCACCATGCGTCCATCAGGCCCCCTCTTCTTCTCCAGCCAGCAGTCATCTATGCCGACATATTCATACCCCGCGGCGAGGTACCCATCGCTCACCATGCGGTCAACTGTGCGCTTGATCAGGTTTTCACTAAAAAAGAGGTTTCACTTGAGAAAATTCAACTATTCGAGGTGTGGAATTGAATCCCATATCCTTTGCCTAAACCTATCGTCATGTCAGTTTTAAGTGACTATTTAAGTGTTAAGATAACCTTAATGCGTTCAGCAGACATTTAAACTTGGGATACCTAATGAATGAAAATGGTTGGAAAATAATATGTTTGACAGTAATAATAAGTAAAAGTAAAGTAAAGTTAGCCTGTAAGCATCCCACTGCTGGGCAAAGGCCTTACCTCAAATATGAGGTAGTATGAGCCATACTCCACCACGCGGGCTCAGTGCGGATTGGCGGAGGGGTGTTTCCAAGTCAAGCGACCAACCTTGTTGTCAGATTTTATCAAGCCGCCCATAGGGCCTCTGACTAGGCTTAACGTAACGACTAATATCAACCGATATTAGCCGAGACCAACTGCTTAACGTGCCTTCCGAAGCACGGACATGCTCGTGATTTATGCCACTTAAATGGTTTGAAATGGTCACCCATCCAAACACCGACCGCGCTGTAAGTTGCTTAACTTCGGTATCACTACCAAAGCGCTGCCACCACTGCGCTACGAGCACCTCTAATAATAAGTATGCATGTTTTTTTTATCATTGCGAGAAATATTTTGTGTGGTAATCATTTTTACATAGTTAGTTAGTTAACAAATGTAACATTGTATAGTAATAAATAATTATCACAAAACTCGTGTTACTGGACTCGTGTTGTATTAGCAAAGTCGTGATAAATACCAAATATGCACATGATGGTATTTACGGCAGGTTAATTATGTGAGGTATTTTACTGTGGCATGCTTTATTTTATGGGAAAAATTTTCAAATAAATTTACTAACATACTATTCATAATGACGTATTTCATACGAAACCATAGTAAATGCGAAAGATAGATAGGTTCCTAATTTCTAAACATAAACGTGACGTCAATGGTAGCATGTTATTAGGCTGAACTAACTACATTTAGCTACACATATCATATTACTTAGTTATAATAGGGATATTATAACTAAGTAATATGATATGTGTAGGTATTCAAGTAAAATGCTTGTCTAGTGCACACCTAGTAATAAATGTAACAAATATTTTACTGATAACCACATTAAATTCGGTTCAGGCAAACGCGAGACAATCGGTCACGGTGTTTATATTCTCAGTCGGGGCAAAATATCATACAATCATATAGGTCAAACTGAGAATCTACTTTTTTTAAAGTTGGTTAAAAATTCGGAAAGATTTTATGATTCTACCAAAGTAAATAAAGGTACTTCTTGTAAGTCATTAACCTCATGATGACTGAAGGTCGTAATCGCATTTTGTGAAATAAGACACGCACACTTTGTGTTGTTAGCTGTTGTCTTCTCCTTTTAGAAATTTTTGAAAATATATACATATTTATAAAGCTTTGTTTGTTTCAACGCGCGAATCTCAGCCGCGGAAGTCTCGACATAGTTCCCTGTAAAACCACCAGATAGCGCTCGAAAAATGCTGACACATAATTGGTATTTTTGTGTATTTATTGATTGAGGAAATGTTTGAATCAAGCTTAAAATATTTCAATTTTTTTAAAGATTTATTAAAGTTATGTAAGTTAGAAGGATATTCGATGGAGCAGAAAATCAGAATATTGAAATTGTCTACGCGAAATGTCAAACATGTTGCTTCAGATTTCCAGCACTAACAACTGTCAGATTTAAATAAAGAGTTAGTTATTATTTATCGGGGAAGGCTAAAAAACATAACGCTACGACTATTATATGTAAATGGAGTAAAATTCAAAACGCGTGGATGAAGCCGCGGGGGAAGACCAATAGTTTAAAAAAAACAATGAACTACCTAGTTCAAATAGTAATAATAAAAATTGGCATTTTATATTACTTATTAGATTATCTATCTATCTATGCATTTACATAAAAAAATAATAAATACTTACTACTTACGGCCGTTCCACATAATTTAAGCAAACTATAGTCAAAGGTAGGCTATGCTCGACTGGAGAAAGCATTTCATCGACACTCATTTTACGACCGTTCCCTATATGCAAACTATAGTTTAAGGTAGATAGCTATCCTCGACTAGAGATCGCATTTCCTCGATCGAAGATAGGATTTCCTACTGCCAGAAGTTTTAAAGGGACAAAAAATATAAAGTATAGGGCTAAAGTATAGGCTATCTCTAGTAGGGCAAAACCACAGATAGAATGGATATAGGGAACAGCCGTTAATGGACAAAAAATATAAGGTTAGATAACTAACTATTTCTATCTCTAGTAGGGAAAAACGAAACCACAGATATAGGGTACGGCCGTTAGTTATTTATCCTTGCCTTATGCACTCATCGGGATATTTCTTGCAGTCAGTGATGCACCTGAACCTCTCCCACGTAAGCCACCCCATCGGTGGGGTTAAGGCCAGCCCATTGTCCAACCCCAAACATATTGTGAATATGCTTGAAAACACGCCCAATACTATCTGTGAATAGAGAAAAGCTTAGGTATTTTTGTTGTATTTTATTGTGTGTCACTATGTGTTCGTACTAACTAACATTAGGATAAGTCTCATATCTAACAAATTGATCCTTTGTTGGTCGAAATAAATTACTTGAATTCGAATTTGAATTTGAATTTAGGTCATTCTTAGTTAGGTACACCACAACTACTTAAGTTATAGTGACTTAAATTTCACTACTTTAAAAGGCTTCTTATCTCTTCAACTTAAAAGAGCTGCGCTCTTGTCAGTGGAGTAATCGCCATTCTTTGCTTTTATTTGCCTTCTTCTTGACCTCCTGGTACGACGTGACTGACACTGACTTTTTCCTTCACTTGGTCAAAAAAACTTCTCCTAGACCTTCCTCTTCAAAGTCCTCTTCATCTCTTTCCTTCTACTATAAGGCTAAGAACAAATATTATATTTCCTGTAACTTTAACAGCTGATGTACGAATATCTATAAAATAATATTTAGTAAGATCCACCAACAAACGGCATAGCGTTATAACATAACTAAGGGAAATTTCTTCCAATGCTAATTTGGATACCTAAAAGTAGTTTTAATTGCAGTAGAGAAGGGGATTAAGATAAGTTGGTTTGGTATGGAAAAGTGAAAATAGTTTTCCAAAAACAAATAATGAATGAAGAAAACAACACATTCTCACATAGAATAGGCACCATTTCTGTTAAAAGGATGCTAAGGATGAGTTGGGGGACTGGTTTCTACCCGATGTATTATGTTAATTGAACGCATTCTTACAATGTAAATATGTATTTAAAACACGTTTGTATACCGTTCAAATGGACTATCAAATGACTACACCAAGCCGAAAGCCTATATTTGCACAGTTTGTTCACCTCTCGTCCCTACCAACAAATTATGTATTTTTGTATAAGCATCAACAAAATACATAATTTGTGGAAATTTCAACTGTCTTATCTTGAGATACAGCCTGGTGACAGCCAGTTGGATGGACTGGACGGACAGACAGCGAACCCAAAAAACGCATTGAGAAATCACGAGAATTTATATTTACTTCTTGTACATGTATATTAGTTAAGATTTGTTTTATTTAATAAAATATATCGGAGATTATTACCAATCAGTATTTTTAAAGCAAATTAAAGTAAACTAAGTAGGTGGGAGTAGTGGGAGGGACTTTTTTGTGGATCGAGTAAATAGTTACTCGATCCGCAAAAAAATAAATTAATAAAAATAAATAAAATAAAATAAGAAGCCTTTTTCATCTGACTGTACAAACATGGACGTCCGTCGACCGCTTAGTAGGGACGACAGCACGTCACGTCAAGGCGTCAAGGAAACACTGCGGCTGCGGTATCTTATGCTGTTGGAATAAGGACTATTTTTCAACAAAAATGTACAGTCTGATGTGCTGGCCACTGTACTTTACGTCCATGATTAGCAAAGCATTCAGCTGAATCTATCAATTGGGTAATCGCACTTGAGTGAATCGAGTCGCAAACAAAAACACTCTGTCCTTATCAGATAGCCATCTTGTTTTAAGAAGTAGGTTACGAACTAGGCTAGAGAAATCAAAGAACAATGAAGGCCAAAAATCCAATCAATCAAATGACGGATTTTATTTTAAGTGCGTTACGCATTGCAGCCTATTGGCATGCACAGACCTACAATGTTTTTTTTAACATTGAATTTTGTAAATATGTGTGGAATGTGCCAAGTTTATTAAATACTTACTTTTTTTATGTGTAATAAATTTTCACTTAGGTAGTATCTTTAAATTTATTTAGGTAGGTACTGAAGGTAGGTAAGTATACGGTCTACCTAATCCGTATTATCCGTAGATAATACGGATTAGGTATTACGGAGCCCATTTGTATTTAAATTTTCATATGAGATAATAAGGGATGAATGTTGTAACAAATAAGTGACTGCAATAAAAACACCTGCAGGGAAAGTGTAGGTAGTCTAGTACCCCATTAAAAGTAATATTTTAAACTAAGAAGAAGACCCATAATACTATACATATTTTATGGGGTTTGCACTTCCAATTTGAGGTTATTTATTAGTTTGACAAGGTTCCAGTGCATTAGCAACTTGCGGGGCTAAGCTCTCTGTGTAGGGTTTCCTTTCCATGCAGTTTCATTTTAAATGAATAAAAAAACAATCACGCATTTGCATTTGTTGGTACGATATTAAGATATGTAAGTATTATGTTTGTTTATTTATTTTACCCTCACGATCTTAAAATTAGAAATGTGCTTTTGGTTAGCCATTTGATATAAGTATTTTACTTTGTAAAATTAATATTTTAATAAACTTCTGTTTATGAAAACGTCAAAGCTTAATTAGAAATGCAGATACTATCTAATATACAAACGTAATTAATTAATTTTAACCTGTTGTAAAATCAAAAATAAACTCACCAAAAATCCCGCCATTATTTTGTTTTACGCACGGGTCAATATAATACAACCACCGCGATACAACCGTGCTGCCTTGTGCTTGTGATCAACTGTCAACGAACTACGTACAAGTTCTATCCGCATCGACAGTTACCTACCTATACTATAAATAAAACGACCCTATAGTGATAGGGGCGTCTCGCATACATTACTTATAGATAGAAGAACGTATTATGTATATGTAGATAGATAGACCGTCGTGCAAAGGTACTTAATATACAGTCGACAGACAGGCTGATAACAAAAATTACTTAACAAATCAATGAGACAACTTCTGTTATTTTAATATGCACTCGCTTTGTTGTTTGTAGGTTGTTATCAATTTTTACATAATGCACTAAGTGGGACTTGCGCATGATGATTTAACCCAGGATTACGCTAATCGTGGATTAAATCATCATTCTGTCTCTGTCAGTTTATTTGACGTTGACAGAGACAGAATGATGATTTAATCAAGGGTAGCGTAAACCTCGGTTAAGCCATCATGCGCAAGTGGGCCTAAGTGTACCTTAGCAAATAAGTCTTACACCAGTAAGGGCGGTATGTCTTATTAACTTTTGTAAAGTCGCAGTACTTCAGTAGTTTTGAATGCTATTAAGTAAATCATCTACTAAGTAATATATCCAAATAATTCCAACCTAAATAGCGCCTAGCTAGATGCTCATGCGGGCTTTTTTGCCAATGTGTTAATACAACCCGCATGTGTTAATAAAATAACATCACTATTATTTTTTTGCTCGCGATGCGGCATCGTGTCTAAAAAAAGTTGGCAGGTAGGTAGGTATCTAAGTTGATTGCTGTTTTTTTTCTTTTTTATATTTATTTTTTATTGCAACTAAATCCACAGCTCTCAAAATACAGTTTTATATATTATATGTTTCTTAAATACCAATCATACAGCCAAAATTGGATTTACATTTTATAAAACAATAAGTAACATATAAGTGTGAGCGTGACTGATGTCGTCGATCTTCTTAAACAATTAATTCAACGATATTAAATACCAACGATATAAATATGGATTATGAGTATGTATGTGTGTCAGTGTGTGTTACCTTTATAATGTTGATGATTACTTTTTGAACGCCTAAAAACTTTTATCAAGCAATGTGTTTCTCATACTAGAAAAAAAACCGGCCAATTACAACACATTAAAAACCGGTTAAGTGCGTGTCGGACCCGCGCACTGAGGGTTCCGTGCCACCCTTAACTGAATTCAGGGTCCACTTACTTTCACCATACTTTCACTTAACGAAAACATCACAATATATTGCGACAGCAAAAATAACTTTGTTTTTCATAGTGTTTGTATGAAAGACAAAGTTATATTTGCGGTTGATAAAAATGTGCAATATCTCAAAAACTACTGGTTCGATCTCCTTCAAACCAATTTTCGTTGCAAGTTTTTGTTGAGATCTACAACATATATTTTTAACAACGGAAATCACTCAAAATCTAGACGTGAGTACCTACTCACAAAATTGAGCAATGATTTTTCAAATCCTTTTAGTGTAGATTACAACTGGTTTTCATTCCAAAATTCGACTTTAATCATTGAATATCACTCGCCATCTTGACGCGAGTGATTCAAAAATAGGGCGCTCCTGGTGGTTTTTGAGATATAAGTAGCACATTTTTATCAACCGCAAATATAGGTACTTTAATTTGTCTTTCATACAAACACTATGAAAAACAAAGTTATTTTTGCTGTCAAAAATGTTGTGATATTTTCATTAAGTGGAAGAAGGTAAATGGACCCCGAATTCAGTTTAAGGGTGGCACGGAACCCTCAGTGCGCGGGTTCGACTTGCCCTTGACTTGCACTTGACTTGTTTAATGTATTGCTCTAATCTTTTATATTTTTTACTGATGTCACCTGACTTGAATGATGTGGTCTGCTGACCCTCTGTAACTCTGATGTCAAGAAAAGTAAAATGTAGGTTGAGATTAACAGACAAGATATCGTTTAGTTAGATTATCGCTCGCTTGCTTGACAACCATTTATCCTTTTATCTTTTCGGAAATCATCTTGGCTTTGTTGTCACATGTTTGTTTTGTTTGTTGTGACCACTTGTTGTGTTGTGACCTATTTTATATTTCATACATACGAAATATTTTATTCTTCTTCTTCTTCTTTTCGAGTCAATGGCAATTAAACTTTCTGCGCCCAAAAAGTGGCAACATCAATGGCCTTCTGGTTGGCGTTGTAAAGGTCCTCTTGTGTGCAGATGGCAGGAGAGGAAGGGCACGACATTAAGTGTGGCATTTGGTGTGGCATAGATTTTAAGACGCCACACTCGCACGTGTGTATCGTCCTCAGTGAAACATCAAATTCCAATCTGCGTCTGCGCGCCTCTGTTTGATCAAAGCTTAGAATTATTAGGTGATCATCAAGTTCAAGGCAGATTCGAAATCATAATTATGATACAGGATACAGAGGCAAAGACCAAAACCCAAATAGGTCCAAATAATTAAATCCTATTTACATGAATGAATGTAATAATGTCGGGACCGTGAACAAAAGAAAGTGCTGAAAAAGTTTGCTTGTACCTACATATTTTGCATTGTACAGTACATATTTTCCACGTTCCATTCCATGGTGAAGGTGGATGTGACATTCAAACACACCTAAATAAAACGACTATCCGTGAAACGAAACGCCACATTCCTAACAAACGTAAACAAAAGGAAGCCAAAAGTGACGTTAGTTTGAAAATTCCAAAAAAAACAAACGAAAATGTGAAAGATTTACAAGATTTTCGTTAAATTAATCTCTAGTTAGGTATTAGTTACTCATAAAGTGAAGTATTCATAAATTATATCCGCAAAAGTTCACTATAAAAGTGAAATCAAACGGGCCGAGCCCCACAGGAAATGATACGCTACATAGCGCAACAGGGTGACTAACACTGGGCAAAATCATGGGCACAACTTATAGAGAATTGTTCAAATTATACGATTTAATCCAATGCGGGGATGTAAGGTATGTTTATTTGGTAAATTAAACTTTGTAAATTGAGGATATATTTATATCTTCAACCCCCTACTGTGAAGTCAGTTTCTATCTTGTCGTATTATAATCTTCCTCCTTTTTATACCATTCAGTTATTATCCAGCATACAATTCCAAAAATTAATGCTAATTATGTGAATTTTACTGTTATTTGTTCTCAGTTAGGACAATTAAAAGTGTAATCATGTGTGTCTAATGTCTGTGCATTACCATTTTAGCTCAGTGGAAAGCTTCCTCAAAGATAACAATGTGCCCATCAATGATGTGATACCTTGCAAAGGTATTGGTGTTCTTCATTTAGCAGTAGGAATTGACCCTTTGGAAAAGTCCAAACAATGTACGGAATCAATTTTAAAGTATGGAGGAGATCCTAATTTATGGTAAGGTGTAAATAATACATAATACAAACTACTATTATCGTCATCTGCACCTCCAATTGAGTATCAAGAAGATGATTTTATAAAAATTAAGATTTGATTGCTACCAATTTATTTATACCCATAATCAATTTTTCCTCAGCAATGACGATGGAGTGACTCCTGTCCACATAGCGGCAATATGGGGCCGTGTGGACAACCTAAAGCTCCTAATCGGCTGTGGTGGTGATCCGTCTCGATGTGATCTTGATGGACTGACAGCGTTTGACTATGCCGTAAGAGAACAGCAATGGGAAGTGTATGACTACCTCCATAATGTTGTGGATCAGACAGATGATAGATTTGGGTCCCCATCATGTGCATATACTTTAGATTTAGGTACGTAGAAAATTTTGTTACAGCCAAATTGTTATCAATTACTATAGTGTTATACACCAAACAGGGTAAACCTTGAATTTATTAATCTGTTTCCCTGAAGCTCCCATTTTTATGAGGCATTGATAACAAAATATTTACAATACATACAATTCATATTTTCAGATAAAGTGCTAGTGACTACAGACCAAATGGTTGCAGAATATGAACCCATTGAAAATAATAACCTGTTTGAACAAACAGTACCCAGAAAATCAGACATGGTGCGGGACTGGTGTGATAAAAACAGCCTCATCATTAACAAACTATACCCAACCATTCTGGGTGAAACGTACCTGATAGAAAATGAATCAGTACCTTGGAAAAGTTCGGACTTCACCAAAAACATCACACTCGATCTCAGTAACGATAGAACATCAACCCAACGTGAATTGAATGCAACAAACAGTAGTTTTAAGACATGTCTAACAAAAAATGTACCTTGCGAAGTAGAAATAAGTGGAGTGAAAAAGTTGGATGTCACATTGGATCAAACAAACTGCCAATGTAGCCAAAGTAGTTCTGAAATCAAAGGCAGAATGAGCTTATACGAAAATTTCTCTCTGCCTGGATCACCAAACAGTATTATGCATAAGAATTATAATTCAAAAAGCAATTTAAAAATGTGTAAAAAGAATTGTATATCTTCGTTATGTTCTAATATGAAAAGTATGTTAACGCTGGACAGTTCCCATTCATTGGTATCTAGTGACACGTCCAAAGTGAATTTGGACAAGGCGTTGGCTGTAGTCCAGAATAAGAGTAATGAGTTCTTATTGAGCAACATAACTTCGGTGACTGATTTCAACGCTATGAACACCAGAAGATCTTCAGCTAGTAGCGGAGTAAGCAGTCACTATTCCGGGGGCAGTATAGTGATAGGGAACATGCATGAGGAGTATAAGTATGAAGACAAAGAGGAAGATGTGGTGTTGATTGAGAAAAGATTGCTGGTTTCTTCAATAGTGTAAGTATAAAATAAAAAACCATCTTATTATGGCAGTGAAATGAACATTTACTCTCATTTATTATACTAAGTTTTGTCTCCCTTTAAACTACCAATGTATACACCATGCTTTTTTAACCGTCTTACAGCCGAAGGCCACTTAAAGTATCCAATAACTACATGTCGTTCGTTAAATAAAACTTGGTTATGATTAAGATTTCAAAGCCTAAGACATTAAAGAAGATATCAGCACAATTTAGTACGAAACATCCTGTAACGAGCACTACGCGCGGGTCATTCACTCGGCTGTCTAGCACTACTGACATAGTTTTACGCACGAATAGAAAGGGGCGAGGCGGTGGGCGTCACAAAGGATTGCGCTAGCGCATGATTGGTTAGAGATCCACGTGGACTGTCTTAAATTGGCTACGGTGCGGAACGCGTGGAGGCGGCAAGGTCAAGGAATGCATTGTTGAAAACGTAAACATTATGAACAGGATGATACATTACGTAACATTACTATTAGATATTTTTTACACCAAAATTATGTGGAGTGTAATAAAAAAAAAAATGCATATTTTTTTATCAAATGCAACAACACTTCCTACATTATAATTCGGTGGACAATCCCAACCAACTAGGGATTTTTTATCAGTTAGCTTTGGGAATACCAGGTTTAAGGTCACATGTACTCATAAATTATAATGAATAAACAAGTGGCTCAGTGTCTATTTGGAGCCGGCGCTATCACACGCGCGTTGATAGCGAAATGACACACGATTTAGCTGTAGTTTTCGGCAAATTAGTTATTCGGAAGGATCCCATAAAAGTTAAAAGAAATAGAAATTCTCATGGGTAAGAAAATTATTCAAAGTAAATCGTATACCTAGTTTAAAACAGGATGTGGTGGCCTTTTAAATGATAATAAGTTCAAAACATGTCAATTAGTTTCATTTCTTTGAATTCGAAATTAGAAGCGTAAATGTTCGAAGCATATTGCGTCTTCAAGATAAACCGCAAAGGCTCAATATCAAATGTTTTTTATGTTAATGTTGTTTGTATCCGTTGTCATATAATCAATAGAGATACTAACTTTATGATCCTTTGTAGCCAAAAAATGTCTTACCGGCATACAATTTGATCCCTTATTTTATTTTTATTAAGGAAGCCATCAGCTACAAAAAAAATATTTTACTGGTATTTTCACAATAATTTTACAACTGCCATATTTATTTTACAGATTACCCGTAGACGACGGACCAGGCGACAGCAGTCCTGACCAAACAGTTCTCTCCGTAGCATCTTCGCTGCCATCATCAGTTCAGTACGACAACAAAACTCTCCGGGCCGAGCTGATAAAACTGGGCTTCAGACCAGGCCCTATACAGGACACCACAAGGACCTTGTACCTAAAGAAACTGCAAGCATTGAAAAAGAACTCGATTGTGGTGAAGAATCAGGGGAAAAGTGAGTAGAGAATACATTTAATTGTTCAGATTTAAAGATTAAAATCAGTTGCTGGTCATCTTTATCATCTAACATCCTTTATCAATCAAACAAAGATCATGAAAGTATCATGAAAGTTTTCTCATGAAGTTCAGTCATTTGATAATATTATAAAAAACCTTTTTAATTTTCCATATAAAACAACTACCTATCATCATGAGTCACGCGTGACAAATGTCAGTTTTGTCCGTGTCTAAATTTTGATGTCAATGTTATTTATTTTGTAAATATTTTATTTTATTTTACAAAATTCTTGCAATGGTTGTAAAAGAATTTAAATTGTCTAGTGGCATACTAACTAAAGTTTTATTGAACAAAGGTAACACTTCTGAGACTGTTGCTTGCTTCCATGACTATTGATATAAACAGTTTTACAAATTTAATTGTTACCATTTTTGTTCACAGCATACAGCATAGAATTAGAGAGATCTCTCCGCTCCGCTGACTGGACTAAGAACCTATCTCCATACATAGAACTAGAAAACAAAGTGCGCGCGGATTTCTCGAATCCGAACCGAAAATGGCGGGAAGGGACCGCTAAGACGTCCTTCACGTACTTGTTGCTGGATCCGAGGGTGACCGACAATCTACCAGCGAAGGCGAGCAAGCAAGCCCACGAAACTTCGTGGACTACGTTTGTTAACTCCATATTCTATGTTGGGAAAGGTAAATGATTTTTTTAGCCTTTATGTAAAGCTGTTTTAATTATTAGTAACCCTCTTATTCATAAAAACGCAAACAGTCTAATAAACCTGTTTTAACTATTACACTGTTTTGTCTCATTCTTTCTTGGCGCTGTCATCATTTGACAGAAAGTGACAAAATAGTGTAATAGCTAAAATAGGTTTATTAGACTGTTTGAGTTATCTACATCTACACTAATATTATAAAGAGGAAAACTTTGTTTGTTTGTTTGTTTGATTGTAATGAATAGGCTCATAAACTACTAGACCGATTTTAAAAATTCTTTCACCATTCGAAAGCTACATTATCCACGAGTAATATAGGCTATATTTCATTTTGAACAAAAATAGGGTTCCTCGGATATTAGGGTTTTTCGGACACAAGGTGTAAAAAATCAACCAAAAAAGTTACTTATTTTGCGTACCCTGCCTAACGGCTAAACCGATTTAGCTGAAAATTGGCAGGGAGGTAGCTTAGAGCCAGGAGAAGGACATAGGATTTTTATCCCGTTCAACGGGGCCGGGGCTGGGGCGGGACCGGGCCGGGGCGAAACAAAGTTCGCTGGGACCGCCAGTTATGAATAAGAGGGTTAGTGTTTTATCATTCACAACTACATAGAAAACATACTACACACAAGAGTTAATATTTTGCAGGATTTCTAGTCTTATAGTATTAGTAGTATAAGTACTTAGTACTTAGTCGTATAGTATTACTAGAATCTTGGATTGGAGTAGTTTTCTGCGGTACTCGCGACTTTGTCCGCGCGCTTTGATTTTACTCCCCTAGGTTGAAGCGTGATGTTTAGTAGACTATAGTCTTCCCCGATAAATAAGCTATTCTAACTATTATTATTCAAGTTTTTTTTTATAGTGTTAAGCACTTACAAAATTCAACAGGCTTGTTAATGTGACGGTGGCCGGGGACGGGTTTCAATTCCTCGTCCGTCAATATTTTTTTAACTATCTAACCCTATTTTCGTTTCAAAGCGGTCAACCTAGGAGTAGATAGGTAGGTAGTTCCTAAGATTCAAGCGCATTCAAACAATAAAACTCATGAGTTTTACTATTATAGATTAATTATTTTTTATTTATTTTCTAAATAAAATGACCGTGTAATATATACCATTATTCTTATTTACAGGAAAGCGCTCGCGGCCATACTCCCACCTCTACCAAGCCCTGACCCTCTGGAAACGCAACTTCACCACGTCCAACGACAAGAAAGTTCAACAGATCCTCGACATATGGTCAGACAAGGTGGGTGTCATCTGCCTGCACATCTTCCAAAACGTCATACCAGCCGAGGCCTACACCTACGAGGCCTCCATGATAGACGTCATAGGCCTCCAGAATTTAAAAAACCTGAAATGTGGCAATTACTACGGAGTAGCCGCGTCATGGCCCCTTAAGGAACGCAGAATGCTAGGCCTCTATCTTTTACATAAAGCACTGCAAATATTTCTCAGCGAGGGAGAAAGACAACTGAGACCCGACGATATAGACTGATAATTTAAATTGGTTGTGATACGGACGAAATGAAATTTCAGTGACATTCTCGATAATAATAATATTTATTAGGTCTCGATTGATAAGTAAATTATTTTTGATACTATTTGTACCTTGCCTAAATGTAGATACAATTTTACTGTAAATTTATTAGATTTAAATGAACTTGATTCAGTTCATAAAATATTTATATAAATTTTGGTAATGTACTTAAAATTATGAACTATTCGGATTTTAAACAAATTTCTAGCGCATTTATTTGGATCTTAATCAGATAACAAAATAACTATTACAGTAGATTGTTCCTACCAACAGTATACATTTAACCAAAGCAGGTTTTGAGTACCTAATGTTTATATCAACATCTTTTAATTTTTAACGTTTTTTTACAATTATTTGTAACTATTTGCAAATATTGCCAATGTTGCCGTCAATTTTGCATATGACGAGTTCTTTTTAATAATTTGGCTTTTCTAACAGTATTGCGTGATTATTTGTAGTATGTCTATACAATTTTTGTAAATGTAATTTATGGAATTAATTTACCTGTAAGCTTTAATTTTACTCGTTTGATAGTATCCGTAGTTTTGATTTAAGTTACCGATTTATTTATGCATATGCGTCTAAACATTTAAATGCAATGTATGCAATTATTTTACCTCCTAGTCAACCTCACAATGTACAAGCATAATCAGCACATGACAATAGTTGTAACCTTATTATTAAGGACTTAGAAATAAAACACATTTTTTAAGAAATAATTTATCTTTATTATTCCTTTTTTAACGTCTCGAATTCTTTTCTAAGAAAAATCAAACTTGGCTTTAGTTACATCAAAAAAATACACGAATGTTCATATTATATATCGATACATTATAAATACAATGAACGCGTATCGTACCGAGTCGCCACTGGTATTTGATACTTATAATGAAAGCGTAATATCGCGTCGCTTGCTACTCTTATCAGTACATATTACCATTAATCATGTATATTTTTAGGCAGTTAATCATTTTATTTGTCACCAACGCATGCAGTTAACTGTTTTGTTTTAAAACCGTTATCAATGTATGCTCATATACAACATGTCACAATGCATGCTACGGTCTCATCATATCATTTAATAAGTCAAAAGAGATTATTTTAACGCATGCTTTTTAGATCCTGGATAACTGATGATATTTGCCAAGAGCATAACCATCTCAAGATAGTATTGGCTGTCAGAAAAAAATAATATTTGCTGCAAAATCGATTTATAAAGTAAATTTTTTCTTTTAACATTACATGTCAGGAAATCCCACAATCCTAAACAAACTATACAGCCACATTTGTCGTACTTGTTGCTTTCAAACAATTTGACATTTGTAGTAATCTAAAAACGGCAACATGTATCTTTACATTAACAAATGGTAATTATGTACTGAATAGACACACGGATAAATCAATCGTTCAGTCAGTCCGCGCCCGCAGCGCTTGAGATCGCGCGACTCGCGCACACTTGGTTACATTCAGTGAACAGACTCGTCTACCGCCTACACTCCTCGTCCTCGCTTACAGTTACAACATTCATATTATGCTGGCTCTACAATACCCAAACCGTACGTCTTAGGCAAAGCGTATCTTGATTTAAATTAGGATTACGCTAATCCTGAATTAAATCTTATTTTTGTCTCTGGCAACGTCAAATAAACTGACAGATACAGAATGTTGATTTAATACAGTAATTGCGTAATCCTGGGTTGAATCATTATGCGCAAATAGGCCTCAAAGAACTTCAAAAGTAATTAATGATATTCATCTATACATAAACTACTCTGGAAGAGTCCTTAGTCGTTTTGTCTAGATATGGCCGTCTTTTTCGCTCATACTAGCTTTACAGTACAAATGAGCGCGACGAGTAGACAAAAATGTTGACAGTTTATTATAAAGTGTAGGATAGAACCCTTTATTAATGATTGTGAGAACGCGACCGAACAACTTCTTTAATACATTGGAAAATCAGTATGGTGTTTGTCAATATTGTAGAACCAGCTTAATAATAACATTATAAAAACGTTTCAAAAGGTTCGCAAACATGGGCCGAAAATAAGATCAAATTGAAAAGCACATTTTACAAGATGTTATTGAAATAACTTTAAACCACGAAAGCTGCGATTCCACTGTTTAATTTTTTCATTGTAACCTTTAAGGTCTAGCTGCTAGACCAAAGGTTACAATGACAAAATATGCTAGACTCTAGCATTTTAGATGGTAGTGAAGTGACGCATATTTAATTGGTCTTATAAAAAACTTCATGAATTATTTTTAATTGAATTTCTTTAAATCTTTCTATATTTAAAGTTTTTCCAATAGCAACTCGAGCAGGAACACCATCAAGGTAAAATATCTGGCGTATTTTAATATTACATACAATCATTGTGTGCCCATGCAGCTTCCTTTAAAACGCTTTAAAGTCTACATAATCTCGTACACAAATCATTATTACATGAACATAGAATTGTCTTCCTTGATTACATTTGTACATAAGAGAAAGGTCGGTCTGTTTCTAAGGAACATTGCCGGTAAAAATCAACTCACTGGCTTTTTTACTTTGAAAACGTTACAATATTTAGGCCCGCTTAATACATAGTGAATTTGTTAGAGTTAAGAAACAGGTACGTGCGTACTGACTAATGTCATGAAAATAATATCGTTATACACTACAATAATATTTGTATGGTCTCTAAAGTGTTAAAAATGTTCATCTAATAGAAATGCAATTCATGCTCCGCTTCGTATCTCACTAACAAATAACCACGCCGTTGGCTATAAGTTATAACACATCAATTTTATCATTATCATCCGAAAAGTAGTAAGAAATGCAAACAGAATAACCACAAAACTTTCAAATCAACCGATTGGAAGACTGTATCGAACAATATACCGCGTAATATTATGTCATCAACAACTAGGCGGTACAAAATGAGCCGGAAGCGAGTGCGTTCGTTGGAAACCACAAATGACGAGGGATTTACAATTTGCCACACAAACTGTTTGTGGTCGCCACTAAACGGCAATGTTTACTCTCGCTTATGGCTTCCAACTACTTGTACACATCACCAACACCGGCACTGGGAGACTAAATGCATTTAACACATAAAAGATAGTCTAGTATAACGTCTCCACATAAGATTCCCCAAACATGAATACAATGAGGATTAAGCATGAGAGTAGCGGCTGGGATGGGTCAAATACAAAGTCTAACATGACATGTGCGAAGACTCTTATGTGGAACGCATAGTAGAAGGTACGCATAGAGAAACGCTAATCCCTTGTATGTGAGAATACGGACTATGAGATTTAATTATCATTAAAAGCCAGACATACATACACGCACAGCAATGCCCACACACTCCACAACTCTATAGGATGCTCTACGATTTATATAATAAGTCATTCATCACTATAATCGAGACAGAGTATGATTTGTGCACGCTACGACTCACGTAATGATCACATCGACGCCTTTAAACTTATCCTAGTACTCACTTAACATTAATTAATCTTAGTTTTTAAATCTAGGTACGCTTGCTTTCTTTGTGGAATGCAGTATTCATAAATAAAGATCTTACTAGGCTGTATTCGCGTGATATTAAATTTTAGGGGCTTCAAACATCAGTACAATGCCCAGATGGAGAATCAAAGAATTCGATGTTTATATTACATTAATCCCTCACGGAGCGCTAAGGGTGTGTGGTAAGGTAATTTACATTTAACACTAATATTTACAACTAGTTTGTGCTTCACTAGTGAACATACAAAACATAATAGACGTAACGGCGCGCAGTCCGGCGCGCGGGGAACACCGACAATCACAACATCCATAGGAGTCTTCGAAAAACACAACACTCGTACCTCTAAAGAGTTCAGGTAACTATCTGTTCGGACACATTCTAAACATTCAAAGCGCACATCACATACACATGGGTCACGCGAGATCACAGTGTTTAAATTATGGCTACCGGCATAGATCGGTTCGAAGAGGAGACCGCACTTTCAGTTCACAGTTTGAGTTCACAGTCACGTCCGTGTTCGCTCGATTCGAGCCGGGGCCGGGGCCGGGGCCGGGGCGGGCGGGTCGTCGACAGGCGCGTGTGCGTCCCGCCGGTCTCATTTCGGCGGCGTGGGGAAGGAGTTGACGACGGCCTGCGTGCTGGCGAGGACGGCGGCCGCTGCAACACACAATCTCCGTTACTGGCGGGTAGTTTAGAGCATCTCTAGACGGGGGCGGCGCTTGTCCGCGTGCTACCGGCCGCCTGCAACCAAGGACACGACACACAGATTAGGGGCGGCGGAACCGCTCCACTTTACGTCTAGAGATGTACTCGTATTGTGGCACAAACCGTTACAAGATACTTGAATAGATTTTTAAACAGTCGGATCGACGACACAAACGAAGATCGTTTTTTTTAAAACTAACTTAAAATTAAACATGCTTTTAACCTACATCGATTCTCGGAATCCTAAATCTGGAGATTATCTTAAAATACAGTCAGTAAGATGAAACTTAATTAACGAAACAGTGTAACAAAAAAAATAATGTAAAATACTGATAAAGGCAGACATCTGCAACTTATTGGTTTAATTAAATTGAATTATTAGTAATTAATTAGCCTATGTATGTCTTAACTCAACTATGAGATAGTTTAATAATTACATTCGTCTGCATATAAAAATAAGTGTTAGTACTGATATTATTTAGTTTAACTATTAGTATTAAATCCCAAGTCTCGACTCTCACTCTCGACTAGAAGTAACTAGTAATTCTGAAGGGCTCTTACAAGTACTTTAACTAGATTAGGTTTTCATTGCAATTGGCAGTGACATCATAACAGTAGTTTGGAAGCTCCGAAATAAGCGTTGACAAATATTTTTACTCGGACCCTTCCAGTCATGCTCACAGACTACATCAATTCATCAAATCATTCACAATATCAATCATCAACACCACCAACCGCTACTCTATAATAGATTTAACATTTGAAACTATGACGTCATAGTTTTCTGTGTTCAACTGGCGCACTTTTTCCTGTTTACAGCTTTTAAAAATGTTATTGTGTAAATTAATAAGAATGATCACTGAAAGCTTAGCCCGAAATATTGTTTTCTTTAAATATTGGGTTCGTCGAATTTTTGGTGATTGCTAGAAACTACCCAATATATTGTGTTTTCTTTAAATATTGACTTCTTCGAATGTTGGTGATACCCAATTTCACACCTGCCACCTATACTTAGCGGCCTTATCGCACTCACCGGGGTACGGCGGCGGGTACAGCGGGTACCCCAGCCCCACGTGGGTGTGGTGGTGGGTGTGCACGTGGCGCTGCGGGGGCGGGGAGCGGGCCGGCTCCTTGGGCGGCTCCGGCCGCGGCGGCTTGCCTTGCGGGGACTTGGCGTGTTCTTGAAGCTCGTGGATCTTGTGGGGAGCCGCGTGGGCTGGCCCGTATGCGTACTGCGCGCCGTGACCTGGAAGGGGGAGGGGGGTGTTATAAATAGATAATAAACCTACGCCAGACAACACACAAATTGTCTTGGTATCGAACCAAGCTTCTTTCGCTTCTCTTTGATGCATAATTATTCTTTTGATCTCTTCGGAATACGCAATTTACAGCTGCTAATAAGAGCTGTTATATCAATGAAAAGTAGCTTATTAAAATTGATTTATGATTCTACTAATGAATTTCATCATCAATGGCTATAACTACATAACTTTTTAGTGTATAATTCTAGGTAACATATCGTGGGATAATGATGGAAGCTCGCCAGCTTAATGCAAAGGAAAGGCGACTGTTTGCGCCATCATTCCTAAGCCAACATAATGTCCACGACAGAAGCAACTTCTTTTCCTCGCCGACTGCCGTTACTAACTAATGTCGCCTGTTCATGTGTAAGATTATAAGATATCATAGTTTAAAAGCATTAACTAACCTGGTGGTAACAAGTCCAGTTTAGCCGGTGCTCCAGGGCGGGATAGGTCCTCCGGCGCATGGTACCGCGGCACCGTCCACCCGCCTCCGAAGCCTCCCACCAACATAGGGCTCAGGGGCGGCCGATACACGGTGTCGAAGGGCAGGGCCCCGTAGTGGGGCGCTTGCATGTAGGGCGGTAGGTAGTATTGCGAGGTAGGCGGGGGTGGAGGTCCTTGAGTCTCTGTGGTTGGCTTCTGGCCTTCTTGTTTGACCTGAAAGAATAACATGTCAATGTCTTGTGTGGCTATAACCTCATAATGGAGGAGAGATATTCAGCAAAGGCTATTTATTATATTAGGATTCGTTAGGAGGCTAAAGTTCCACAAACATTCTCGACCTGAGGTTTGACAACGGCAGAAAAATAGAGCGCAGTAAATAGACAATGGTGATCTTTTCACATCGTTGCTAAGAACAGCTTAAAATCAAGTCTACACAATAACTACTTAAATGAATCTTTAAAATAAATGTCATAATAGTTTATAATGGTTATTATCCTATCTCATCCCACAGCTGGGTAAAGGCCTCCTCCAAACTCTTTCACATATCTTTGACATACAGTTCTGCAATTAATATTTTTAAAAAAATATTGTGTTGGCATCTTGACCATTCTCGGACAGATGTTTGAAAGAACTTAAGCCAATAAGTACAGTTTGTGACACCAAGATAAAACTCCATACCTTGACTTCCTCTTTAGGCTTGTCATCCTTGTCTTTGGAGGGGGGCTTGTGCGCGTGCTGCGGGGGCCGCTGCGGGGAGGGCGCGGGGGGCCCCTGCCCCTGCGGCGGGGGCCCGGGCTTCCCATCACCACCCCCCTCTTTCCGCCGCTGCTCTAGTGTCATGTAATACCTGAAAAAATAAATTGAATAGTCAGAAAAAGGTTTACGTGGTCTGAATAAAGATATGCTGAGTGAGGTCCTCTTGATTGGGACATTACAGACACACAACGGACACTGGGTTTGCTTCTATAGAAATAATAATGGAGTTCTCGTCCGACCTATCCTACGAGTATGTTTGTCAGTTTTGTTTGTTTATGTTGCTTTTTTGTCTTATTTCATCTGTTTTATTTTTTCATTACATGCGTTACAGCCATAGTTTATTTTTTTGCTAAACCCACAGAAAATACGCAGTAAAATTTTATTTGGCTATTCTATTACACAATCAAAGAACTGTAATATAAATAGGATAAGTGCCTTCTTATTTAGTTCATTGAACCTTATTTAGTTGATGAACCATGTCAAGAAATTGTCTTGAACAGTGGTTGAATTATATTTTATTACGCTATAACAATCAACGTCCCAGGACCAAGAATTGAATAAGTGCTGTTTCATTTCACAGTAAGTATTAAGCTCATGAACCATGTAACATGTTATGTTCTGAGCTGAGAGTAGAAATATTGGAAGAAGATTAAAGCTGCCACCACCAATAAAATCGGTGAAATCGGGCCTAGTTGTAATAATGTCCACTTTTATATTTAACTGAATGAGAATTGAGAACTTGTATCTAACATAAGCCTATTCATTGACTAGTTAACTAACTGCTACCGGTTCTGTTTTTATTGATAAAATTAATCCGAACTATAAAAAAACTGGTTTGCTTGTCATAAAACATGAATTACCTAACCCAAAACTTGTAAACACATAAAATTGTTATGACCTCGTAAATTATGGGATTTGGTTATTCAAATCATCTTTTCCAACATGACATAAGAAATACACGCCTCTGATGATAACTACTTACATTTCTAGATTTTTATAATTTAAGGCTCACACAGTTTCCCTAAAGCTGGTTAAACACTGGTTGTGTGATAGAAATAGGTACAACTGCTGTCATAAGTTTTGATTTTAGGTAGACTAGCGTTGGGCCAAATGATAAGTCAATTCTTTTTATCAAGCAATCAACGTTCGAGTCGTATTGATGAACACTTCCATAGGTTCATACAATAGTTGTGTTTTGATTTAGAGCGCTTTCACATTTAGGCGACTTGCTGGGCATTTATGTATGAAATTCATAAATAAATAAATAAAAATAAAATAAATGACAGCAGTAAGCCGTTCATATTGGAGCGACGCGCTGCTGTCGCGCTGAAGTCGCTCTAACGTGAAGGCGCACTTAGAGGGGAAATTGCGAAAGAATGCGACACCATGTGCATATCGTTTGACTTGTAGCCATCGCGCAAGACGGAATATTTTTGATTTAGAAATGAGGTAGTATTACCCGGTTAAGGTAAGAATGGACCTGTCATACATGTTAAGCCCCTCCCGCTCACTCACCCGCGTTTGTCCGTTTCATGTCAATACAGTTCATTTTTGCACACTTTCCTCACCGCGAGTTGACAGTGACGGATCTATTCTTACCATAACTAGGGGGCTTTAATCCGTTCAAGTTCCAATCAATTCAATTCGATTATTCAAAATCGCAAAACGATTTTTTTATCCGTTCAAAAGCAGAGCTGCTTAACTGTCAAAGCAGAATTGCAATACGCACCTAGTAATATATTATTATCTTACCTTCTCAACTCGTCTTCTCTCGTATGCGACGGCCTTTGAAAAGCGTACGATCCCATCTGGGCCTTAATTTCAATACTCTCCTTCAAAATCTGGTGGTTATCATTAGGCCTATTCTGGCTATCCTTGCCTTCCGACGGCCGGGGCTGCTTGCCCTTATCCAGGGGGCTGGGGGTCGTCTTAGACCTGTCTGGCTCTTTGCCTTTGTCCTCCATGGGCCCCCCGGGGGGCGGCCCCCCCGGTTCCACGTTGTAGGGAAAATTCGGCACGTAGTTGTATGGGTAGAAGTGCTGGGGCAACACTTTTTGAGGGCCGCTCTCTTGTTTCTGGTCCTGAAAAGAGGTCAGTCGTAACTTAATGTTTAACAAAGAATTATCACTTAGAAATTAGTTAGTAGACATTAGTTTGGGTAAAAATAGCATAGAGGTTAAATAAGGACAATTTATTATTCTTGTGTATTTCGTAACTATGAAAACCAAAATATATAAACTTTGTATTACCTACTAATCAATATTACAAACCATAAGAACTAAGTAAGCAAATGATAAAAATGCGTCTAAAGTAGGTTACTGATTACAAGGCATTAAAGCATTTCATAATTTTGCTAACTTTCCAATTAACGCATACATAAACGAAAAGTATTTCCAAAGACCTAACTTCTAAAGTATTGCCAAATAATAATACGTTTAAATAGAAAAGTAAATCGATGAACTAAATAAAGATCTCAAAAAACACATAAGAAAATTAATAACAAACTAGAAAACCTAATAAACAAGAAATTAAAGGAAGAAGAAAGGGTAACTGGACTTTTACCAAAAAACCGGCCAAGTGCGAGTCGGACTCGCGCACCGAGGGTTCCGTACAAACCTGCAAGGTTTACAAAGTTCGTTCATTACGACAATTTTAAGCTTTTCGGAATTTTTCTGTTACCTGTGCTGTAAGCTATTGCTTCTTACCAAATTTCGAGATTCTATGTCAACGGGAAGTGGTCTTTAGGTTTTAATTCCCTTGCGTGTAGTTGCGAGTTTCAAAATATGCGGTATCAATGGTTGTACTTTTGCGTTTTGCGTTTTTGCGTTGACTTAGAATCATTTTTTTTTCACGGGTTAAAGGCAATTAGATCTAAGTATTTGATATGAATTTCAACTTGATAGCTCTACGCGTTCATGAGGAAAAAAGTAATAAGTTTATATTTATTAAAAAATATATATTTTGTAATGTAACTAAGAATTTAAGGTTTTCGGAATTTTTCCTTTATGTGTGCTATAAAACGTTGCTTCATGCCAAATTTGGGTCAATTTTAGGTCGACTGGAAGTACCCTTTAGGTTTTGATTCCCTTGCGAGTACTTGCGAGTTTCAAAATATGCAGCTTAAATTGCTGTTTCTTTTGATTGCGTTGACATAGAAGTTTGATTTTGTTACAGCTTAAAGGTATTATAGACCTGAGTATTTGGTATGAATTTCAATTTAATACCTCTACGCGTTTATGAGGAAATGGGTAGTAAGTTTAAAATTATTAAAAAAAATATATTATGTGATGTAACTAAAAATTTATGGTTTTCGTAATTTTTCCTTTATCTATGCTATAAGATTTTGCTTCGTACCAAATTTCAAGATTCTGAGTTCACGGGAAGCACCCTGTAGGTTTTGATTCCCTTGCAAGTGTCGAAAATTTGCGGCATAAACGGCTGCATCTTTTGATTGCGTTGGCTTAGAAGTTTGATTTTTTCTCAGCTTCAAGGGACAGTAGACCTGAGTAATTGATATAAATTTCAGCTTCATACCTCCACGCGTTCCTGAGAAAAAGGGTCTTGACAGACGGACGGACGGACAGACGGACAACAAAGTGATCCTATAAGGGTTCCGTTTTTTCCTTTTGAGGTACGGAACCCTAAAAACAGAATAAGGAGAAAAAAAACAAATAAGGCATCCAACATACAAAAGACTAGTTAGAGAAGACCACACAAAACCGAGTTAGACATGTGCGACATTTAGTAAATTATAAAATATAAGACTTGGGTTGAGTTAGAAATTAGAGTGAAATTCACTGAAACCTCATTAGAACAGAACAGGAAAAAACTAGTATACTCCGGTACAATGTAAAGGGTGAAATCAAATAAAAAGTCCCACATAAAGAAAGAAGAAGAATAGACAAAGCCAGGGTACTCTGGTGCAAAATATATAGTGTGCCGCGAGCCCCTTACTTTATGGTCAGCCTTGGGATCTCCCTTAGCGAGGTCATCCTTAGCCTTGTCCGCGGGGGGCGGGGGCGCAGACTGCGCGTGCGCCGGTGGCAGGTACGGTGGCTGCCCGTAGTACTACGGGTCAGAAACGACACTGTTAATACGGGGCTACAGACCATAGGACAATGTCCACAGTCCACTGCGATGCCTGTATGATAATTGGGATCAGTGAAGGTTGGACATAAAGAAAATGCTATTTGTTTCTAGACCTACAAAACTGAATCTCTTCAACTTTTTTTAATATGAACTCCTCCAATAGTCGCTTTTGTTTTGAAGGTAAGATCAAAGAAAACAAGTTTACACGTTTATTTTGAAACCATGATTTCAACGCAAGAAGCTACTTATAGAGTATGCGACGTTTTAGTTACTATTGTCTTTTCTTGCGTACAACTTCAGAAATCACCATATTTGATGATCAGACACTGATTTAACAATAATAATGATGAAGTGTCAGATTGCTGTCCCATCGGGCTATGAGAGTAAAAGGAATAGAGAGTGCACCTGTGTTTGCGCACATACTTGTGCACTATAATATATCCCGCGCAGTCGATTAGTCGTTGTGACTGGCCACCGTAGTTGAATTCGGCTAGGGGGAACTATCTATCTAAATAATAATGAGTACGAGTCATCTCATGAGCTTCGAATGCGACTCTTCTCTAAAAGCCTTTTATCTCATTGCATCCTTCAAGTCACAACACCATCTGATATCCTCACCTGATGATAAACCGGGAAGGGCCTATGCGCCGGGTCAGGCTCGGTCGGGGTGTCAGGAGGCGCTGCATCGTCCGATATGTCAGAATACGCGGGCGACCGCACCCCTGGCGTTGGAGACCGGCGCGCGCGTCGTTTGCCTGGCGACTCTTCTGCCGCTGATTCAGTGGACTTGCGCTCTTCGGAGGGCATTAGTGCTGATCTGGGTTTCACCTGGGGATGATAGAATTAACGTTAAGTATATATATTGAAAGACAGAGTTCATGCGCTTTGTGATAGATAGACGATGAAAGTGTACAAAATGTTGTGTATACAATACAATATGAGGGTGTTGATCCTTAAAACTTGTTCTATATCGAAATCCCAACCGTTTATAACACTTAATACCTATGTATAAACTTTGTAAAAAAAAAGGTATACTATTTACTACCTATTTATAAAGCACGACAGAAGTTAACAACATTACCTTAAATTGAGTAGGTTGTAACGTCGGAAGGTGTTCAGGAGGCGGCGTTGAGGGCGGTGGTGGAGTCTGCACCCTCTCCGCGGGCGCAGGGGGCTCCGGCGTGGCTGCCAGCTCCTCCGTGAAGCGCGGCTGCTGCGGGGACTCCGCTGGCGCCTCGGGCTTCTCCGGAGACTTCTCTGGCGACTTCTCGCTCTTCGCTTCCGGGGACTTCACGGGGGTTGGAGACTTAACAGGAGTCGCAGGCGTCGCCGGCGCGGACGGCGGTCTCGCAGGCGACGCCGGCTCAGCCGCCGGTTCCTCTTGCTCTGAACTCGAGCCGTCCTTGTCATCATCATCGGGCGTTCCGTGCGCGTGCGATCTGTGGTATTTGAGTCCGTTCGCGTGCTTGTACTTCTTCGAGCAGTTTGGCTCCGGACATTCCAGCAGGACGGGGTCCGGTGGGGGAGACGACGGCGTCGGAGGCGGCCGCTTCGCTTTCGGCGTGGGCGGCCTTTCTTCCGCTTCTGACGTCCGCTTTCTCTTCGAATCTGGTCTCGGAGGGGTGAAGGGTGTGGGGGAGGGAAGGGCTCGTCGTCCTTTCGCACCTCCGTTTCGGAGCTTGCTGTGGACTGAGGACCGAGTCTCCGTGAAGTTCGTCATGTCTGTGGGAGCGGCGCCGCGTCCGCGTTTCGCTCTGCCTTTCGGCGTTCGTGCGTCTAATTCTTCAGTCGGTGAATCACAAAACCTGAAACACAATACCCTTGCGTTTACACTGAAACTTTATCAAGTTTGTTAATCTAATCTCATCGAAAGCTATTAAGTAGACAAGGTGTCATTACTCCGGATCGGTGTAAAGTTACTCACCGTGGAGGCGCCCAGTCGTGCCGCGTGCAATCGAGCAGCGTCCCGACGTAGGTCTTCCCCCGCCACGTCACATTCACTACCAAAACACCTGAAACAAGGACATCGACTGTTAAATTTAGGGCTTCCCAATTCCATTCCGTCCAATGGGCTTCCCGAAATAGGATTACTTCGCAACTGTACGTTGCCGTTAACAGAATTGATGCAGGCTATGGCTGTAAAGGTTCCGATCCAATTTGTCACGGGTCCTCATTTGCATTAGGGAATAAGGGGAGCCGGGAGGTGGCATTCGCGAGGAACGTGACTTTAACCGCATATTCAGAAGCCCCCGCGTTATCTCCTACGTGTCAACTATGCAAATTTAATGAATATAATTCAGCTGCATTTTATTCATAAAACTTTTTTAAACAAGTTTCCTTATGAATTCATAATGAAAGACAATTTTCGAAGTACTTCAGAGAGTACTATAGTACCCGTAATTCTGAAGCGAGTTAATCTTGTCACTGCCCGCAAAATGTTTTTCGTAAACAAGATGAACAAATTGAGATAAAAATGAGGGTCTGGACAATCCCTTTTTAATCCCGAGCGAGCCATTTGAGAGCCACGATTTTATATAGCGGTCCTATTGAATTGTAAATAAGTAGCTCTTTAACATTTTAAACAGGTTTAATGAGATTCTGGAATAATATAACCTTAACGTTTTAGGTTTTTTTTGTATATCCATGTTAATTTCCATCTGGGGAATGAGCTCTTGAATCACGGTTATAAATCTACACAGTCATGCTAAATGTAAACAATTCTCTACAAAAGACTATAATATTTCTAAAGACTACGGTACTAAAACCAACTCGTAAATGTTAACAATTCCTACAGACATCTAAAAGGTGATTCATAAAATAAACCACATACAAGAATAGGTACAACATGAAAATTCGTGAAACAATACAAGTTGATCAGTATCGGCAGTTGCCGCAACCGCGCTACTACAGATTTATTGTTTCACGAACAATGAACACATAAAGCATTTCTCTACAAGCCATTTACATAAAATGATCGGCACAACAACTCGTGCCGACTGTTAATTAGATGTGATCTCTGACAAAAACCCTGTATTATCGAATTTATGAAGCTTGCCTTTGCGCTGACATTATCGATTTGATTACGGTATTGACAAGAATTACCGCTGGTTATGAGTGTTACGATTAATAAATTGCGGTTAAACGTTATTCGTAGCGACTGTTATATCGTATAGATTACAACAATACAATACTTTATTCAAACAAATTGTAAAGGCCGATTGCATAGTTTGGATATAATATTCAACTCTGGGTTAAACCATATCATTATGCGGCTGTCAGTTTCATTGCAGTCAAATGAGATGTTGACATTTTAACCTCAGGTTAGTTTGTTAACTCTGACCTGCACAAGTCAGCCTATAACGCAAATTAACCTTTTTTTTGTTCCAAAACAGTTTTCTCTTTTCTAATACGACTTTTTACGCAGACTTGCTTTTATTTTTTCGAGTTGAAAAGAAAAAAACTGCAGTTTTATTATATTGGCCAGAGAAGACGAGCGAATTACCAGGCGAGCAGAAATATTTAAGAAGTGTGCGCGCAGATGGGTCGTTTTAGGAAAAGGCGACCTCGGACGGCCCAGCTTTTATTATTTAGGGGTGGAATCCCCTTCTAAAGGGCCTCGGTGGTCACGGAAAAGTTAAATTAGACCCCGTTCGGTTGCACGTAATCGCTTCGATTTGTAAGTCCGCCGCAGTAATGGCGTAGCGACATGTAATTAGATTGGTCGTTAGAGTGGCGACACAGATCACTATCATTAAACTGTTATGTTTTCTGTAATTTGTCGAGGAATGGAAACGTTGTGAACGGAACTGTTGGCGCGGGAACCTAGGCGACCCACACGTACCGAGTTTAAAAACTGATTTAGAATCGGCGTAGATGAAATATTTAAATTATCGATGAATAAGACAAAAAAAATGTGAACAAAGAATGGAATGTCCATTAATTCTGCCATATAATAAGGTATTTCTGTATTTTTCACTTCGTACTTTCCTCCGTCAGTGTCACAGACGTTATTTTGAAAAATATGTAGATAACATGTGTATTTAATGTCGATAAATAAATAAATACAAGACTAGTTCTAAAAATGGGTTAATCATAATCACTTTATCACTAGTAATTCGATACTCTGAAAGACTTTTATTATAAAATCTCTCTGCGCTAAACAACAAGATACGTCCCTTATAATCGTCTTATCAGATAAATATCTTTCGTATAATCGGATTTGTTAATCGACACGGATCGTTGATTTATTTGTTGTAATTAAGTAAAGATTAGCGTCTATCTCTAAATGTCGACTGTCCGATTAAGTCCGCGGTACCAGGAGCGCAGGGCCTCGGAATAGGTTCATTTAGAGGCCGCTAATTACGGCGCGGGCCGAGGTAATCAACAGCCAAATGGCTTTGGCCCTCGCCCTCCTAGCGCCGCCCTCCCTTTGTTCCCTCAACAATAAATTCCTCAGCAAAAACCCGACAGAATTCGGATATCAGGTAAGCGGATTTGCTTGCCCCTTTTATATAAAACATTTTGTTATCAAATCAAACTCATATCGATAGCTTTTTAATTTAACTTATGGCCTTCGGCTATATCGGATTAATAACAGAGAAGGGTGTGGGCGGCGCCGTGTTCGGAGCGGGTAATCAGACTCGCCCATTGTTTCCCACACCGAGACAAACAAAGTTCCGGGGATTTCATTTACATCCATTCAGAGTGCATCCGACCTGTTGGTAAAGCAAACTCGCTTCGATTCTATACAAATGTTCGACCGCGCGTGATGCATCGTGATTCTCATGAATTATTTCGTGTGTTAACAGAGCTGTGGTTAATGAGTTAATAAACGGAAGGAACCTGTACCATACACCACTAATTAGCCGAATGGAACGTAACGTAAGTGTAGCGGCCGGCTCCGGCGGGCATTCTTAATTGTTAGCACATAAGTCGCTCGTAAACCCGTCTCGTGGGTATTTTTTGAGCTCGAACGCCAGCCAGATGCCTCCATGTTTAATGGGCAACATTAAGGAATTGATGCCGACGTTGTATGCCGTATATGTGAATGATTAAACTTCATATAAAAGTCGGCTGATAAAATTACAACAGTGCCAGTAAACAATATTTAATTTCCGTAAGCTCCTCGCCGCCATTAGCCGAAAATAAATAAGCCTGGAGAGAGGGCGTGAATCCCTCCCCGCGAGGGCAGCGGGCGGATAAATTTGGAAAGTGGCAACAGAAGCGAGCAGATGGTGATTTATTATCGTGTTTTATAATAATTACGAGCGGAGCCGGGGGCGGCATTGTGCCTCTAATGGCCGGGACGTGTGCTCTCCTATTACATTGTGCTCAGTTTTATTTCCACAGATGATGGACGACTGTATCTTAGATAGAATCGAATCGCCCCGCCCTCACGTTGAATAGATATCACTAAATACGAAAATAATAAGTGCCTGCGTGTGTCGACGCGATAAATAAACGTCTATTTCTGTCAATGATCAATCTTGCTTGATTATTTCCGCATGGTTTTTCTCATTTCCGGCGAATGCATTGCAATAATTGATTGAAAATTATCTATCAGACAAAGTAAATACGACGTACTCATAAATATTTAAGCAAAAAAAAAAATATTTGTTTACAGCACTTCGGAATTTATTGGCTGCGTATCAAAGGATCAGGCGGACGATTTATTCGTGTATCAAACTTACCCCTCGTATTTCACATTTTTTAAAGACTAATAAAATGTTTACTGTATCCAGAATGTCCTAATGCTATGTAGGGAGAGACTGCAAACGTATTTTTAGTGCCAAGATCGTAAAATTGAGTAATAAAGTAATAATAGTCGATATAATTGGTTCAGCGTGGGCATAAATTTAACGAAATTAGTTCCTGTCTAAATTATTTGTTTAGCCGATATCGAGTTGGCAGGCAGTCATTACCAGGCGGGCATGAAAGGTGAGGTGTAAGCTGTACCAAAGTGCTTATTAAATGCGAGTACGTAGATCGTATCTACCGCTAATAAGCGCTTGGGTGATTATTACGCGGGAGCCTCATTGACTCCACTGTTTTATGTATTCCATGAATATATTAATTTTACACCGACTTACTGGCTTTATACTAAGTGGAGAAAGGGCGATATGGTTATGGCCACCATGAAACGAGTAACGACGAAAATGGTAGTACACTTACGTATGGAATAATCGCTAAAAGCAGATGATATAAATCAAATTATATTGTTATAACTACAATGCCCCGGGTCCCGGGTAGATAGAGAGGCATTTACCTTAAATTGGGACTTTATAACTTGTCTCTGAAATTTCATTACGAATTCTATTTATTAATTATTAGTGCCTGAAAATGAAACATTTTCTTTAGTTGCCTTTTCACTACACCAATTGCCATCTTTCTGGATGACCTAAAGGTCTGTCAAACCTCTATGTGGACTTATTCACCTTTGTACAATAAAATCTTTGCAGAAATAAAAATAAATCCTGTTATGTAATCCTACAAAAAAAAACTGAATTGTCAGTTTGTTTTTAATTTTGTATAGCTGTTTATTAATGCCAGTAACTCGATAATTTACCTAATTGCACGATTACAATTATATCTCGAAAAGTTGTAGGCGGACACGTTTATGCCAAGAATTTCTACTCGTTTACATTTTAACTGCACATTTAAACAACTTAATTGACGTCTAATTAAACATTGACCACCATTTTTGGTAAAGGTTGAATCATTTAAGGTTGAGCCGAAATCTCTCGTAGTTTACATAAGTATTAATACTGCTATGATAATTACGGATAAACGAGACGAAATTATATTTTATTAGAGGTTGACGATACTTATTTGGAATGTAAAGTTGTATAATTATAGCCGACATTTCTGAGAAATGTTGTGAAATACTCATATAATGTTTAGTGAGCCAATGCGTTATCAATTAAATGGTTATCACGAACAACGTCGAAATTAATGAACACATAAAGATTCCAAATGTTATTAATGGTTCACTCATCTGCAGATAACCGCCTATATTAATTAAATAACTTCATTATCGTCGGAGAAGCGAATGTATCGCTTAAGGTGACCTTTAGTATAGGTTATTGAGATGATAAACGCATTTGTCGAGTTAATTATTTGTTGATTACTTATACTTTGTAAGACATTCTCGACTTTGGCTTTAAAACCATTACACAATGGATTACCGGTTTGGTACACGCTGACTTTTTTGGCAGAATTAATGGAATAGTTTGCAAAAGGAATGGACATAATGATTTGCGCCCAAAGCTGTAGCATCTGTTCATATTCTGCGAATCAAGGTTCCTTTTTGTAAGAAAATTACATGGGTGCGATTGATTGAATAATTTGAAATGATTCTTGGGTTTTAAGTAGACGTTCGCATGTGATTGAACAGATGCCAAGCTAATTGTGTATGTCGTTTCTAGTTTTTCCAGGTTTTTCAATTTCCTACCTCATCCATCATAAATACTAACGAATCAGAAAGTATTCAGCTCTGTTTTACTGGGTTGATGTTTTTTCTATCAGCATCTAGTGCTATAATAAACGCTGTTATTTAAATGTCAAAGGGGTTAACTGCGCGTTTAATTATTCTGACTTTAAAATGTCATTTTCATTTATTTTACTGACTTTCTCGATTTCCGAGACGGGATGGTAATTCCATGTTTATCCTTCCATGTATTATGGTTTATGGTTATTGAACATTTAACGCAGCGTTAAAGTAGATAATATCAGAAACTCGGAAATCTAGCATATAATAATAATGTTTTTGCTAAAACCCCTTTGGAAATCATACTAGAAACGTCAGACACCGGGCCCGCGAAGCGTCACAGATACCAGGCGTGCATAAGCGTGCGATGGTGATGCGCTACGGTGCTGCGTTCGTGCGCTAGTAACAACTCACCACCTTCCGTCTCATGCCAGACGATGCCCTCCAGCGTGACGGAGGTACCAGGCTCGCAGGGGCCCAGGCAGTCGGGCTCCGTTATCGTCCCCACCGAGGTGCCGACGCATACTTCGGCCGTTTCCTGGAAAAAGAAAATTGGTTGGTCAACGTCGGATGTACTGGAATTGTATTGCTGTGTTTTTTTTTATGACTTTTAAACGACCACAGCTATATTATGTTATGTGTGAGCTAAAAAGTAACGTAAAGTAACAAGACTCCTTTCAATGTATTAACAAATTTTATATGGACAATCCCTGTATTAAAGACACAAAACACAAATTACAGAAATTAAACCACTTTTTCACTTTCACTATTTATTTCCAACGAAGAGAATATAACAAGTAAAACAAAATAGTATTAAAATAAAAAGTAAAATAAGCATAGACAAAATCATAAATAATAGTAGAAAAGGTTTCATGACTGTCGTCAACACCCTGAAATATATATATTTTTATTTTAAAAGAAAAATAAAAAGCTCATAGTCAAGATCAAATAAAATCGCGTATAAACAAAGCTTTATTGCCTATCCAATTTACAAATTAAATAGATGTCAAATACAAAAAGCAATCAATTGATCATTGATAAACAATCCTAATTGCTGACTAATGCACAGCTAATAACAAACAGTTAAGTAACTTGTGAAAATAAATTACGAACATCAACAACCTGCAAAGTTTTGATTCTCTCATCTCATCATTCTATTTGTGTTATCAGGCCAGAAAACAAATGAATAAACGAAATAAACTCTAACACGTTGGAGCGAAACGAAAACAATGTATAAAAGGAAAATTCCGCGGCTATACACTTCGCCAAATCGATTCATATAACAATTAAACAGCAAACCGACACACAATTCCGATTTTACTATTGTGCTAATAGAGGTACATAGTTGAATTCGTTAACATAATTTGCAACTGTCTCGTTTTCGTGTTGACAACTGTTTAACAAAAGATTAATAATAAAGTTTCGTTAATTAATCATTTCAATAAATAAACAGAATTGCAAGGCAAATTCGTATGGTGGTTTTTATAATTGCCAGGCATGCATGAATGATGACATGTGAGTATGATTAAATCTCGCTGCATTTATTTAACAACGTTGTGAATATGTGATTGAATTTAAAATAATTTGCCGCTACACTTTTGTACGCAGTACCGAGAAAAAATATGTGGCTTAATTTATTTCGTTAATGAGAAAATTTTACCTCACTTTTACACAGATGTTCGCGTTTTATAAAATCCTTTGTTGGAAAAGCGTCTGTAAATTGGAAAGTCTGGTTTTAATTTCGATACGAAGCTTCATTAATGAACATGACAAGATTATTTATTCGTAAATAAATGTTTAAAGCATTTTTAAGTGTATGCTTATAATTTTATTTTGCATTTACAATCAAGTTAATAAATTAAAGGGTTGGGGTTACATAAAATATTTTTCATCTCTCCTGTTCGGAAAATAGCACTTTCCTGTGTAGATAGCCGGGTGGAAAATAGCTTATCCATCCCTAGGGTGGAAAGTAATTTAGTTTTAATTGGCATGGTATAGTGTCAAGGCATGCAGTCAAAGCTTGGATCAAAGATAATTGAGTCACATCATATTATAAAAATAATAAACATTTTTTCTTAGCTATACATTGAAAAACATGTTTATTATGATCGTTGATATAAAAAATATTCAATTGATTCAATCTATAATTTAAATATACATTTACTAATCTGTGATTAAGATATTCGGCTCACCGCCTTAATACCAAGATGACACTTTTTTTTTACATTGTCAGTGTCATTTTTCTTTTTGAACTCTATGCCTACTTTTTTAAATTTTGACAATTTTTATCTGTGGGGAAAATTCGATCGATATTTTTTACAAGGATTTTAATTATTTCGTATCGTCTGCTTTTTCGTACTGTTTTCATGTATTCGTGTCGTTATTCTTTCTAATCATGTTAGATGTTTGGAGAACTTTAAATTAACTGTCTTTTTGTGCAAAAACTTGAGTTTTCCTTTCTCGCTGTACTACATAATACCTGACCATGATATCTACAACCACTATTGTAAATTTAATGTTTTTCCTCACAGTCGATATGAAAAATAGTATGTTTAACTCGGGTGAAAGCACCATTTCACTCTCGAATTATTGGCGCTCTCACTTCGTTCGAGCGCCAGAAACATCTCGAGTGAAATGGGTCGCTTTCTCCCCTTGTATAACAATCTACTATTTCGTTTCTTCGGAGGGAGATTGCTTATTCGATGACATTTTCTTTGTTCTAGACTTCTGAAGTGATGAAAATGCTCATTTCGGGTACGTTTCTTCTTGCTTTGCTCGTACTTACATACACTAAACATAATTCAAATACTGAAGGTTTACATGGTAAGAACACAGAGAACGTAAAAAAAAGACAGAGCATGTTTTTTGTCTTGACTTTGAAAGTGAGTACACTCTACACTCAGTTCATTTTCTGGCCTCAAGAATGTGAGTAAAATTTCTACTACCCAAGAATTTCCCGGACACAAGCTATTTTTCACGCGGAGGACCCTCAGGAAAATCTAACGAGAGGAGTCGACTGCGGAACACACCGGGATTGCATAAATGCAAAGAGCGTTTACGACGTAGAACATAATCAAATGAAGCCATTCCCATTCAGCGGCTGATACGAGAACAGTGCGGCGACATATCCACCTCTTGCTCGTACACACGGATAATGGTGTCACAAATTTTGAACTAAAGCACTCCCAGAATCGGAGATGTCGACTCCCGAAATGTTATTGGAAAAATAACAAAATTTTATGCGAGCCGACAGATATTACCTTCATAATAACATTAATAACCGTTCCACGTCCCAATGACAAGTAGGGTAACGTTTTATCGCCCGACTTGACGCCGTTGCGAGCGTTTTAAGAATGGATATTGAACAATCAATTACGCAAATTGCATGGCTCCCCCGCTCCGTGATTCGGCGTGGCATTCCATAGAACAGATTTATCGGTCTGTCTAGTAGGTATTCATTTACATTCGAATATTTCTCATTTCAAATATCAAATACAAGATTACAGTTTTGATTTATGTCTTAGATATGAGTTTGGTAAATGTACGAGTATGTATGTTAGTGTTGCACAAACTGTATAACGGTTTACCTGTCTACTTTCGATTATTGAATGGTACAAACAAATTAGTAGAACTAGCTGTAATTAATACGGATAAAAAGTTTATATAATTGACATTTCGACACGCGGGCCTGCACACTGTTAATTATAAATCGTCGATTAGTCACAGTCCAACGCCCGGCAGCCGCTGTGCGATAATCAATGTGTTTGGAGCAATTAGTTTTGAGAGAAATGATCTTTTCCATCAATACGAGTCGAAGCACCTAAATAAACACGGCGTTTGGCATCGCCTCCATCCCGAACGCATTCGAGATCAAGTCATATGTCCGCCGCATTAAGAACTATAACTTCTATACGATTATCTTAACCCACGCGACGTCTATAAACAAAATTAAACGCTTTATTGTTAGTCGAATGACAAATGCGCTATCATCTTACGCCCACAGTGCGCTACAAACGAAAGCCCGAGTCAACGCACAGTTTATATGGACAGTTAGCCGCAAACATATTAATATTTCGACACGCCATATCGCCATTAAATCCTTTATGGGCGAGCGTGAACAAGTCGCGGAGAGGGAGGCTTTGTGTAACACGGTGGGGTTGGAGGCGCTCGACGCTCCCGTCGCCCGAGCAGGAGGGGTCGGGCCACCAGCTGCCGCTTTATCTTGACAAACGAACTCGCATCGCGAACTAAGAAAAAACTTATGCCATCCACATCTTCATTTCAATAAAACTGCCCAAGCGCGCAGGCGGCCATTTCGGACGCAAATAAGAGCCGGTGTCGATGCGACCGCGCAAACAATAGAGAGTTTATCAATTCACAACCGTCAGGAACAAAAGAGCGCGCCGAGAGCGGGTGTAACGAACGGGCCTTCGATTAAGACGCCGAAGGGAGTCGTTTCGAGACCTCTCATTGTAACGCATCGCAGGAACTAATTTGTAGTCTCGACGCCGACTCGGGCCGCAAAAGGAAACCATTTCGACGCCGACACCATCCTACATGCCTAATGACTCGATACAGTCTGGAGGCTGACTCACGTTAAGTATCCGAAGATATGTGGCAGATTATTCGCGCGGTCGACCGTGGTAAATGGTGCTTGTGGCGTTTTGGCAGCGTGTTGTCCACATTTTGGTGGCCTACGGGAATCGTAGATAGGGAACAGTGTAACCGAATTACAGTGTACTAAACTGGAGAGCATACGTCATTAAAATAATTTAGGCGAGCGGCACGTTTTAGTGCTTGCGTTTATGGGGGCTGGCGGATGTAGCCTCGCTCGAGCCAGCCATAAATACCGGGGCGGTACGGCAGTCTTGTTTATACTGTTTATACACCACCTACCGACGGTACATTAATTTCTTGCTATGCGGAATAAGTGGCGACAAAGAGTATTCGTGCCAGCCAATGGCCCAGAACACATCAACGTTAGTACTAAGAACTTTGCCAAGTCCTCGGAGGCGCTGAATCACGGGTGGAATGGAACTAAGAATTCAGCAAGATTTGAGCTGCTCATTAGTCTATGCTGCAATGTAAATGTTGGAATTATATTTAAAGACTAAAGAACAATGTTATCTATTGATAATGACTACATAGGTAATCGTCATTTCGTTTTGACAAGTTACTATTTTTAGTTCTTTCTACCCCATTGAATTACTATTTCGTACCACAAACTAATTTCGTGCTCTATGAATTGACGCCACTTGTCATCACCTCATATAAACGGTTTCATATTTGAAATTCAAATTTCAAATATGAACCGAAAATTATACGTAGTAATAACAACTCACTGGTTCACCAATGATAGCAAATGTTTCTTCCTAAACACGTCGCAAATAAAACTATTATTATTTGCTCGTGTAATGAGATTCTATTATGGCGCCGCTTGCACGCGGTATAAATAATAATTAGATATGTAGAGTTGGGTATAATGGGTAGGGTTGACCCTACTCAATGTCTACCCTCTAATTAAGTTCAATTCGATTTGACGCGGCAACTGTTTCAATATTCGTTGGTTCAGCCCTCGCAGTAAGCTGATTTAGGCAGATCCGTTATTATTCGAGCCTCAAATAATCTGTGCAAATCTGATATTGACTTAATTAGTTTGGATGATCGAAAGAGATAAAAGTTAATCATGCAAATGTGAAACTTGATGATTGACAGTTATGATAATGATGGATATAAAGCTGTCTGTATTGAAACTGAAATTATATGCATGCATGGAACTAGGAATAAACAGAAATTAAAATGAAGAAAGGCGTTTATTTATTTATCGATATAATTTTGGTTTCATTTGAAAGGTACTAAATACAACTGAATTTGTCACAAAATGATAAAAGAAAATATTGTTAAGAAGATAAAGGTTCTTAGCGGAATACAATGGAAAGAGAGGAAAACCCCCAAAGGTTTTTGTTATCGCACAAATGAAAAGACATCACTAAAAGGATTATATTTCTATTAAGTACATTTTACGAACACTGAATACTAAGAGGAAATGGAATTTTGGCGTTTAACGTCGCGAAAATTAGATCAAAGTGATTGGTGAGTAAAAATATATTTTCGTAAAAGTTCGATATTTTCATGATACCCAGTTAATAATACCAGCGAAATCACAGTTTCCAACATAAGTCCGATTAACAAAAAATGTTTGTCAAAGAAAACGTCCTAGTTTAAAAAGAAATGAGCACTGTTAAAGTAAAAAACAAATATGACGAATAGCAATGATTTATGAATAAAGATTAATATTGAAGAGACGTCGCGTCGCGGCGTCCCTCTCAAGCTCAAGTTTCACAAGTAGAAAATACTAGAAAGTTGACGGTTTCAGAAACGTTGGAACTTGCCTGAAAATGTGGGGCTGAAAAGTTACGCCCAATAAAACTTCGCTTACCCTTTTTTAGAAGGGACTCGAAAAATCTCTGTACCCGTTCCTTCGTTTTACCATTTTGAGAGACGCTAAATTTTTCTTTTTACGTCTACCTGCCGCTTATTTTCTAAGGTCAGACAGTCAATTGTTTTACGAGTCAGTCTAGTATTGCGGTTAAGTGTCGAATAATTCTTGTGTGGTTGTAATTATGTCAGATTTAGGGAATGATAGTCATGTGCCAGGAATAGTTTTAAATATTCATTCAACATAACTACAAAAACTCTATGACGAAAACAGTACCATGAAACAAAGTTCAACATAGCCTCCGAAAGATACAGTAGGTAAGTTTCATGAATTTAAACTAACTGAAGTAATAAATCATTCTGCATTACCAAATAATAAATGAAGAGCTTATACTCGTATTTCAATCCAATAGAACCAAACAGATAGATATTACGTAGAATATTATACCTCGTAACTGTGTCTTACAGGTCTTGTAATAGAGTTAAAAATGTCAAGACGGTTCAGCCTTACAATCGCGAGCCTCGACTCCGGTATTAATTAGAAACAGTAGCGGCTCCGCTAATTAAAACTCGAATAAAATTCCACTTTCAAATCCCCCAGCAGTTTTATATTCTTTAATCTTCGTATTTTCGTTGTTACGTCTCTTTTCAGGGATTCTCGCCCTCTCGGTTCCCCTAAACTAGCCTCTAATTACCAGCAAAGTTATTCGGCTTACGACTTATTTTACTTCAGTCAGAAGACGCGAGACACAGAAAACATTTTTAATTACTTTTTAAATGAAACTCATTAGAGTGCTAACGCTATACCTCCAATTTTGGGGGAATACGGGGGCATTTAATTACATGTTTTAATATAAATAAGCTATGTTTTAATACAAATTCGTTAATGTAACGCGGACGGATGTTACGGATGTTAAATGATGATGTTAACATAATTAAACAGATTCGCGAATTGATTATGTAGAATTTCCATGATTGGATGCGTTTCTCATTTTGTTTTTAATTAATATTCTCAAGCTATTTTGGGTTTATATTGGACGGATTAATCAATGGATAAAGCTTTAATATTCTATTGATTTTAAATGAGTATTTTTCAAATGTCTTTTGTAAAAGAGGCAACCATTGAAACTAAAACGCCCAGTTATATTATATATAGCATATTTGAACTAAAAAGGCAGCAGTGCAGTGTTGTCCAAAGTTTAGACAGCTTGATAACCTAACCTGGGATATGTCGGGTATTTCAGTTGAACATGGAACGCGAGGTGCTAGGGAAATGTGGGTAGAAGCGGACGCGACTCGCATAAAGACGAGCTTACTCAATTTAAAAGAACATGGCGTCCATGTTTTCTGTATTCCCAGTCGTGATGTTAGGGCTGACATGGTTGAAAAAGTAGGATTTAGCGGACAAAATGGACATTGCTGTATAATTTTTGAATCCTATTAACATTAAGTACAAGATGACGGTATTATATGAGCAGGCACTTTGCATACATAAAGCAGTCATTTATTGTCTTTAAAGATATTGATGAATTTTCACGAAAAGGAAGTTTTCAGTCGCCATTTATTTTTCAGTTAGTAAACGTTTAAAATAATAATCTACGGAAATACTACTGAGTAGTTATGTTATGATGATAGTCTGTAGAGTATGATATCACGCCATTGGATCTCATCTCATCTCATATCAAGATCAAATTAACCTAAACCAACAATGTTGAACTCGAAGTTTTTTATGACGGCAGACGGTCTATTATTAAACAGCATGCGAATATCATTTAAAAATTAAAGAACCTTCGCTACAGAGTCATTTTCCCGTTTTCATTGGTACAGAGCCGACCATAAACAGCAGTTTACTTTGCCTATTTCAAATTGCAATAAAAAGTAATGCGTTTTAAAGCTTCCAAGAGTACTTACGAAATCTCACTGAAGCGGACAAAAATGCCGGCAAAATATTTTTTAATATTCGTCGTTCTTTGTACAAAGCTGTTTTATTCAAGAGGGGAAGCTTTACATAAATACGGCCATAGAGGGGGGAAGGAATGGGGGTTGCTATGATACACAAGATATTTTAAATCCCAACAGGTAACGGATTTGACTTGGATAGAAACTCCTTTGAGACGCGAAAGGTTTTATCAGTTTATTTGCTTTTTAACTCTCCGTTTGAATTGAGAATTTTATTGTCGCATTTTTATAGATTGCCAGTGTGAATGCTCGTAAAGGAGACAGTAATTGTTGTTTTATTTTTCTTTATGGAATTAAAAAAACAAATTGTGTATTTATGTAATCTAAAGGAAACACCAATGTCAAGGTTAATTGAAACATGCAACAATAAATTTATTAACAGTATAAGTGGGCAATTCACAAACCTCTAAATTGCCTAACAATAAAACACTTATCTGCTTTATATCTCTAAAACACGACTTATTTGCAATTCAAAGTGCCATGAGATACGCATAGATTTAAATATTACATTGTGTTAACATACTGGTTATTATGCAGCGTTCAGAAATAATTTATTTATTCATATATAACGGAAGTTCTCAAGTTCATAGAATATTAGTCTCGTTATAAATATCATTTGGATTGAATGCTGCTATAAATCATTATGTATTGATTTAAATTGTGATCTAAATTACTATAAAATGTGTTATTGAAATTGAAATTGAAAAACATTTATTGCCAAGAAAAAAGATTACACAGTGAATAACATTACATTTTCATAATCTAATCTTAACTTAATTTAAAAAGACAGGTGAAAAGTAGAAGAACTTTTGGCAATGGGTGCCCGTTTCAGCTAATGCTGAAATCAATTCAGCGCTGGTTTTCAAACAGGCCCCTGAAGATAAAGCCGATAAGATTATTCGTATAAAATCAACGACTTCCGTTAAGAAAAAGAAAAGAACGTAAAACAGTTTAGGCTCAGTAAAATGTATATTGATTTCAATTCTCATCAAAAAAATTACCGCACCGAAATGGGTAGTGTTCTTTACAAAAATTTTAAACTTTATTTGTTATTTCTCATACAGGTTTATTCTGAGGGTAGGGAGACCCAATTACGCTTTTACTTACTTTTATAAATTTTTAGATTTCCGTAGCCGATTGGCAAAAAACGGAACCCTTATATTTTTTCTGATGGGAAGAATTTATACAGCATCCAATTTTGTGACAATTGGTTTAAAATTTGGGTTACGGCTAAAACTATATAAATACTATACCAATTAGTGATATCTTCCTCTAACAAACAGTAACATAAATGAACCATAACATTGTTGTAAGTAGTTGTACAACATTGTTTTGCATTTAGTAGCAGCATTATGATTTATTTGTTTTTCGTCGTCGACACTTACAAATAAACTCACTGGTGTATAACGGATTAGCTCTAATTTAACAAAAGCAAATGGGCGTTAGTAGTCTTTACAATTCTTGTACAAAATTTGTTAATTGCTATATACCTGCAATAGGAAATATCCCAACGGTAGCTAAATGTAAGCTGTAGACTGTCTAGATTAACTCTGGATAGCGATAAGATCAAACAATGAGCTCGTAAATCTATTCATTAGTCAATAGAACATAATTACGGAGGGACGTTAAAACAGGTCTATTAAGTATTAGTAGTAGCCTTCTGACAAAAGTTAATGTATTAGTAAATAATAGAAAATGCGACAAGGTGCACTACTACAAAAAAAAACGGTTAAGTGCGTGTCGGACCCGCGCCCTGAGGGTTCCGTGCCACCCTTAACTGAATTCAGGGTCCACTTACTTTCACTTAACGAAAACATCACAATATATTGTGACAGCAAAAATAACTTTGTTTTTCATAGTGTTTGTATGAAAGACAAAGTTATATTTGCGGTTGATAAAAATGTGCAATATCTCAAAAACTACTGGTTCGATCTCCTTCAAACCAATTTTCGTTGCAAGTTTTTGTTGAGATCTACATCATATATTTTTTTCAAAATTTTCACTTTCTTAGTTCAAAAGTTAGATAGGGGGGGGGGGGGGGCGCCCATTTTACCACTTTGGAAGCGTCTATATCTCAAACCTTACACTTTAAGAAAAAATGGTTTTAGAAACCTCAACATCATTTTCAAAGACCTATTCATAGACACCCCACACGCATAGGTTTGAGTAAAAAAAAAATTTTAGGTTTTAGTTTCATGTATGGGAGCCCCCCCTTAAATATTATTTTTTCTTACTTTTTATATCTGAATCGGAAAGCGGTAAACAAGATACACCTACCTACCAAGTTTCAGCTATGTGATGCTTATAGTTTCAGAATAAAGTGGCTGTGACATACGGACGGACAGACAGACAGACAGACAGACTTGACGAAACTATAAGGGTTCCGTTTTTTGCCATTCGGCTACGGAACCCTAAAAATACGTAAGAATTTATTTAGTTTAGTCCTTTTGTCAAGATAATGATGTATGTTCCTACTCATTCTCCAACTGATAAATATTCGAGGGGTTATTTGTAGCTTAATTTGACAAGAAATTTTTCGTCGTCATCATCATTATCAGCCATATGACATCCACTACTGAACATTGGCCTCCCCCACGGTTTTCCACAGCGACCGATCACAAGTGGTCTGCTGCATCCAGTTTTATCCTGCGATCTTTACAAGACGTCCTACGAATGTATTGCCATAATTATGCCAAACAAAGACTCGTTATGTCGGTATTACCTACATTAAGGGTCTTCGATGGGTCTTCTTTTGTTAACCTAGAGTTTCATCATCATCTAATTAAGAGCAAGGCTCTTGATGGTGGAACTTTTTCCGTAAAAACTTCAAATTACGTAAGATAGTGTGGTGGTATCCATCTTCCCTTCCACGTCGCAGTTAAAGAATCGGGGGTTTCTCGTCTCTTAGTGACCAGTCCAAAAGCCTTTCCTGATATGATATACTATATCTTCAGCCTTCTGCTAGCACTGATTTTGCTGCTACCCAACACCAGGAGAGCGCTTATTCGATGGTGGCGTTTCCTTGCCATGGCGGAGGATCTTCACAGAATAACGAAGCTCTTAATAGAGAAGCTCATCCCACTAGACTCCCTAATACATTCTGGTAATCCTGCCTACCTAGAGTTAATTATACTATTTTCATATTTGGGTGAGTGAGGTGTGGTTTTGCTAAATCTGTCAGTATAGATAGGGTGTATCACGTCGGTCTGAAATCGAAGCTTGATTACGATCAAGCTTCGATTTTGCGATCACAATCAGCGTATTTTCTTCTTTTTATGCCACACAAAAACGTATCAATAAACATTCCATTAAACAAAAAAAGATCTACATTTTAGAAGCAACTTTTTATAGGTCAACCTGAATATTCATGGTTGTAAAGTTCACGTTTTTTGTCAATTAAAGTCGCCATTTAATAGGTGAAGCAATCAATTAACCTCTACGCGAAGTCTGTTATAAAGTCCATTTTAAGTATCGTGAAAAAAAAGCTTAATGACTGGGTGATTTCAAGTGATTATTGTGTCAGACAAGACATCATAATGTGTGTATTCAATCATCACTGGCATTTACGTTGATTCGAAGAGAAGGCAATGGAAAGCATAATTAAGATCGTTATTTATGAAGAAAAACACAAATTCAGCACTAAATTACTAATAAGGTGATACATAAGTACTGTATAAGTCATGTGCCGATATTTGAGATACAATAAATAGATAAACAGAGTCGTTGGGGCTGGACTGATTAAGCATAGGGATAAATGGGTAACATAAAGAGGTAAATATGATCTTAAAAATTTATATTTACCAAAATGTGGGTAGGTAAATGATACTGGTATATTTGAAACACTCGTTCATACATGAATGATGTAGCTCTCTGCATACCTGCCCATTTCATATTTACTTACGTTCGAGAACATCCAAATAAATGTTTGATGTTTGATCAATATTTGCGTGGTAAATTTGAGTGAATATCGAGTTTCGAAATATTTATTCGAATGGAACCATTAGTCCAACAGAAGTAGGGATGGAAAAGCAGCAATTTGCACTATAATATAAAACACTGGTTTTAATAAATTTAGTATTTCATTGTCTTTCATTGCATAGAAATATGACTAAATATAAACTATTCCCACAATTCTTGCAAATCCTAACGTATAAATTCGGAAATGTTATTCATAATTGTTAAACAAACTACAAGATTACAAGCCGAAACAGCGCATGATGCCTAAAATAACTCATATTCCTAAATTATCATTAAAAAAACAGCTTTTCCGACAAAGTGAGGTGTAAAGAAAAACAAACGTAATTCTCCCTCAAACGTATTTAATTTCAGCACAAAGCTCTAGGTAATCCGATTTGTATGTATTCAAAGTACTATAAAAACGTGGTATATTTTTAAGAAGGAATGTCCTTTTGTTCGCTCACACCCAACCCAGATATAATTTGATTAAAAACAACTGTTATTTTTATTCTCGTAAGGTAGACTGTTCGTCCAAAAATGAAATAAAAACCGTTTGTTTGAAGTAAATTATTCGCAGTCAGAGGAAATTAATTTAAAACTGTAGAAGCTTCATTTGGCTGTCCCTAATAATTGTATAACTTGTATTCGTAACAACTACAAAAACTAAACATGTATTAAAGTTGAGTGCTTATGACAGCTGAAAGGGACACAAAACAAAGTGAAATATGGAACAGAGCGCAAACTGTGCAAAATAAAAACATACCATAAAAGCTTTATCGCGGTATACGCCTGTAAATAATCGCCGAATCCAAATATAACGGTCCAATGCACAATATTATTATTTCTGCGAAACTAATCCCCATTCGATAACACTAGCCACGCGGCATTGCCGGGCCGACCCTACCGAAATGTGTTATTTATTCTGCCGAACGCTTTTTATGAGTCTATGCCCGCATCAACCATAGATCCGCTATTTTTACCCCACCCTAGGGACACAGAGACAATCTTATCCCTTTGTGTCTGCAGCCCTTCAACAACAGATCAAACTATCAAATAATTACGAGTACAACGCAAATTCTGTTAATATTTAATGTTTCAATTTGAGAATTTACACCTAATAATGGCTCGAGAGAATGTGCTTTGATAATTCACGAAGCTAATAACATCACATCAATTTAGAATCAGTTTGATTTATGTTCGCGATTAGGATCGTTTGCGAACATTATCTAAATAGAATACTCGTAGTTTAATACGGGATTGCTACCATGCTACCTTAATATTTATGAGCTTCCGATATTTGATATGGCGGCACTGTTGCAAGCGCCATGATCACGGAGTAACAAGTAAGTATCTTGTTACCATGAAAGTTTAAAACAATGTAATCAAAATAAATGACTAAAAAAAATCAATACTTGGACTGTTGGGAAATCCTCAGGTGTAAAGACAGGCTATCTCAGATCCGGAGCAATCTAGCAAAGTCTAGCAAGGTATATTATGTTAAATAAGTATTGCAAATTCCGGCATTTCTCAGACAAAGAGATATTATCTTTCGCCGTGTTGGATTGCGGCACTCGAAAAGAGTAAGGAGTTCAAAATTTGCTGTTAAAAGCCCGACCGCCGTGTAAATATTCATGACCCCGCCTCGACCTCCGCAGGGCATATAAATATTACCAAGACAGCCGCATTAATGAAACAAGATGCTAACTCCACGACTTTACTCGAAGCTCGAAATTATTCCAACCGCGTGCCCGACTTCATCTCGACTATTTAATTAACAAATTATTTTTAATTGAGCGAAACCACAACTGCTCAAACGTTAATTACCTCACGTTGAAGCATCTTTAGACTTATAAGAACGCTCTTTCCGCCTTTATCATTCTCGAAAAGGGAATGCGAATCATAACACAACAATGACTCGTAATGAAATCTCGTTTTTACGGTCGGAGCAATTTTAGCCTCATTTTCATTGAAATTCACATTTCATCCGAGCAACAAAGGGTTGGGCTCTTTGCAAAATGTCAATTGTGAGGAGGGTATAAGAGTGGCTCGCTGGCAGCGGGCAACCAACACGTGTTTCAAGACAGGCGCTTGTGTATGCTCAAATCGCTGAATAATGCATGAGCAGCAAACGAATGTTTTAAAAAGTTAACAAGGTTTTCCTAGCTTTTCTTTGTTCCGCTGTTTACTCGGGGAAAACAATGCGAGACGAGCGACGCATTCAAACGTAATAATCTTACACCGCGCACTTCTACGGACCGGTGAACGACGTTCCATTTATATCTTGACAATCGACAATCACGACGAGTGAGAAAACCATTCTTTATTACACGTAATAATCGAGTAGGTGGAGCACTTGTCGAGATCGGTTATCGAGTACCGTTATAGAGCAACAACATCATTATCACCGTGAAATTAACATTACAAAAAACAAATGCACGTCTGCATCAGTTTTAATTGAAAGCGTGTTATCGTACCTATACGCGAGTTACCAGGCTCCCATAACAGTTTAGCAGACATAAATGAGACGGACAAGTTCAGCTGGCAAAGTTGTCGGTAGTCCGCCCACGGGTGCGCTACGAATATCTAGAAGTGGCCGATAATGCGATTAGCGCGCGCCCTCCCGCGTCGCAACCTACTAATTCGCACGCAAACTTTCTAATCAACACGCTACTCTCCCGGGGCTAATGCTCTCCTGGTACCACTAGTATCTATCACCTTAACAAGCTTAATTGAAAGTCTTGTACGTACAGGTTTTTTCGCACAAAAACTCGTGTTCTCGTTATATTAAGTTTGCTAATTACGTTGAAAGAAACCTCAGTATTATATTATCTGTGGCTCAACTTTATCGTGTCTGGCTTTGAGATAGTTAAACATTTGTTCGTCGACATAATAAACCTTTTGAAGTCTCATCGAGATTTTGGTAGATTAAATTTCAGCGTAACACAATTAATTCGTCGTCGCCAAGTCCGAAACTCGATTCGGAGTGTTATTTTATAATTATATAAAATAGTCGTCGGGAGTCATGAACCGTTTACGGCATTATAAAATGGTAATGGTTTAATTTGATCGCCAGAGAGCGGTTAACGAGCGGCCTGCCGGGGCCGACTTCCTCAATAAAATAATACTTTTGACTGGGGCGCCGCACACCAGATAAAACACATTTTTATTTCCATTCGGTTAGGAACTGCTTATTCAACAAACACGAATAGTTTTCGTATCTCGACGATTTACGACGGGTAATCCAAAGTGCCTTTGTTGAATTTGAGTTATTGGTTTATTATGATTTAAAATACCAAATCCTCTTATCACAGATTAAAATTTTCAAATGATAATCTGCGCATTAGGCACATTAATCCAAGCACTAATCTAAAATTGTATGTTCTATGGTTTACATTCTTTATGTCATTTCGCTCGGTGCTTAAAATTATACGTTTTGCTACGAAACATTTATTACGATTTAAGACTCCAAACACAAACAACACAAAGTACAAAGGACTTCGTTCTTTTAACGCAATAACAGTCTCGCATAAATAGGAACTTATTAATTATTACAAATAAAACTGAGCCCGGTCGTAATTAAGAGTTCATTTTGTGACAACCTCTTAAAATTCACTCCACGAGCTTGGGGAGGCTCAAAGGCGAAATAATTAAAGAGGGATAAGAAAATGCCGCCGAGGTGGGAGATCAAAGTGCAAAACTTTTCCCTGTAAATAATACAGAGCTAGTGATGTGCACATGTTTCATTTATGTTTTCGATTCGATGTTCGAATATTGTGAACACGTAGTTAAGTTTGGTTGGTGCAATTAGTTGAAGTTTGAAACAAATGACGACATTCCCCGGAGTCTGACATTATGATTCTGTCAGTTAAGCCTCACGGATGCTTAGGCTGGCGGCGGTCGCGGAAACAAAAGAATAACAAATTAATGTCGATAAACACATCCATTTTCAATAAAATAAAACGACGTCATTTGTTGACACGAGCGATTCCAAAATCCCCCAGTTGGTTAGCCGTGTGGCCAACTGATTCAAATAACGAAGCAAATTCATATTCATAACAAAACAATTTCGTATTTTTTACAAAACGAATAGCTCTTGACCCAAATCGCCTGCCTTTGAAGTTATAATTATATTTTCGTTCATTCCTTTGAGCACTTTTATTTGAATATTAAAGAAACATAATTGTTTTGAAAACGCTTATTAAATAAACTTCGTAATCATCTTGTAATGTAACTGCCAATTATAACAAAGAACAGCTTGAATAGAAAATAAAAGTCAAAGAACAAAACGAAATGGTTACGAAACAGAAAGAAATAAAGGTAGAAAACTGTGAACAAGCAAATTGGCGATTCTGTGTAAATAATGGTTCGTCGTAATGGCAAAAACGTGGCCCGGAGAGGTATCCAGATAATAAAAACACGATTTCATAAGCAAAGGTCTCTGAAAACATCTAATTATGCAAACTTATCTATTTGTATGTAAATACAGAAATGAATATTAATTTCATGCCGCGGTCGTAATAATAATATTTTTAGAGGCTATTGTTTCAGAACAGCGGTACTTTAGTACTTACCTATTACTACGGGGGTCTTTCAAATGACTTCCTTTTAAACGGCAAACTTACCTGTAAAGAAGATTAAACTGAAATTAAACGTAATTCATGCTTGTTACACAACTAAAGTCTTATCAATAATTCCATAGAGTGATTTGACGTTTACAGTGTAACCACTTTTTGACGAAAATAGTATTTTGACAAGAAGAACGAATTTAACAGATGTCATTCATTCGTTCGTTCTTATAACAACGCCTCGTATTACATCACATTCTTATTTTATTTACTTTACGATGCAATCGTTTAGGTTAGTTTTGTTTTACCGGTATAAAAAATATAATTTTCATCTCTCCTGTTCGGAAAATAGCACTTTCCTGTGTAGATAGCCGGGTGGAAAATAGCTTATCCATCCCTTGGGTGGAAAGTAATTTAGTTTTAATTGGCATGGTATAGAGTCAAGGCATGCAGTCAAAGGTTGGATCAAAGATAATTGAGTCACATCATAATTATAAAAATAATAAACATTTTTGCTTAGCTATACATTGAAAAACATGTTTATTATGACCGTTGATATAAAAAATATTCAATTGATTCAATCTATAATTAAAATATACATTAACTAATCTGTGATTCGGCTTCCCGCCATAATACCAAGATGACACTTTTTTTTAAATTGTCAGTGTCATTTTTTCTTTTTGAACTCTATGCCTACTTTTTTAAATTTTGCCAATTATTATCTGTGGGGAAAATTCGATCGATATTTTTTACAAGGATTTTAATTATTTCGTATCGTCTGCTTTTTCGTACTGTTTTCATGTATTCGTGTCGTTATTCTTTCTAATCATGTTAGATGTTTGGAGAACTGTAAATTAACTGTCTTTTTGTGCAAAAACTTGTGTTTTCCTTTCTCGCTGTACTAAATACATCTACAACCACTATTGTAAATTTAATGTTTTTCCTCACAGTCGAAATGAAAAATAGTATGTTTAACTCGGGTGAAAGCACCATTTCACTCTCGAATTATTGGCGCTCTCACTTCGTTCGAGCGCCAGAAACATCTCGAGTGAAATGGGTCGCTTTCTCCCCTTGTATAACAATCTACTATTGCGACTTCCTAAAAATCGTGTAGCTCGTCTCAGATAGGTGTGACTTTCGTTTGTACTGTTTTTTTTTTGAGTGGACTGAATGACAATGAATTAAACGTATCACTAGTAAAATGAATATGATAACATTATTTGGACAGTGTTATGCAAAAGGGTGTCAAGTGACATATTGGTCATTTCGAGATAAACGCGTTTAAAGATTTTCAAGGTCGTCACTTTTAAAAATTGCTCTAACTTCGTATTTACACGGTTTACATGCCTGGAAATTGGCATAACTACAGAATGAGATGTATATTTTATGTATTTGATGTTCATTTGTGTGAATTATAATTATACAAGTAGATAAATGCAATTAAAACACTTAAAACCTTTTTGCTTTAATAGGATATCGTTGCAAATAATTTGCTAAAAGGTTTTAAAGTACTTTAAATCCCTTTTGCAAAACACTTTTAAGAATCCTATTAGTATTAGTTTTATAGTCAAACAGTTTCAACGACACAGTTCTCTATATTTTTATGTTTTCTTCACTAAAATTTCATTTGTTTTATTTTGTAGAAGTTTATAAAAAGCGTTGCTTTCAATAATTCTAACGTTCTAGTAAATCCAAACACTCACACTTTTTCTGGATTTTTGCTATTCGTTATTTAGTCTTCGTATTTCTATGCATTTTGTAATACTTGATTATCAATGAACAGTCTGCCCATGGCGAAATCAGTATAAAATACAACTTCAGGTGATAGCTTAATCAATCAAGACCTATATTCAAAAATGTACTCTGTTTTTAATTTGTATGTACTATGTACTTCCAAAACCGCAGTAAATTGCTTCTTTTTGCCAGATTTGATTATTAAAAATACAGATATTGATCTTAAGACTCTTACATCCATGGGTCACTATTATTTTATTCAAAAATAATAAGATGCCTTCGTAAAATCATTAGAAAAAACTGTATTTTTTAAAAAGTTAATTCAAAAAGAAATTCTCTTCTATTATAAGGATTTTGGAATACATAGATGATTTTGTTTAAAGTAAGTCAAACTGGATAGATTTTTAGGAGTTAGTAGGTTGAATAATCTTTTTAAAGGAATTATGACTAGGATGACTTGTCGTCCTATTAATTGGTCAAAAGTCTTAAACTAAGGTCTATTTAGTCATTATTTAAAGATCTGTGCAGGAAAAAAACGACAGCTGTTTAAACCTGACAGATCAACAATTCAAAAAACACAATAATTTTAGTATTTCCATTAATAAACATGGACTTGAAACCTTTTTGTTAAAATAAATTCAGCAATAATAAATCGCTAAACGGTATTAAGAACACATGAAACCTTTTTGCATATATCAGTATAGTCAATGGGTTGTTTCGCAATACGTTATTTTGTGAGATAACTTTTAATATAAATTTTTCCGAAGTTCGACCTTTGGGCGACCAGTTAGAGGACATTTTTGCGAATCCAGTGGTACCAATAACTCCATACCTGATTTTAGGTCACTTGACACCCTTTTGCATAACAGTGTCCATTTTACAAAGTGACATTAGCATGTGTCAAATTACTCTACCGAATTATTGATTAGGTACACATGTGGCTGAAAACGAATATAAAATGAAAAGCATATTATTATATTTCCAGAAATAAAATATCTGAAGCCCTCTCTCTGAATTTCTGTTATATTTTGTTATAATGACGCCCTTTGTCCGTAAAGGTATTTCGGGTCAATTGGGAAATCCGAATAACTGTAACGTTCTCTCGGTTCAGTTTCCGTGAATGAGCATTATATTACGAACGTTTACAGTCATTTCTACTAGCGTAAAGTCCGTTTTTATTGTTTGTCGAATATTTTTAACAATCTTGACATTCCTTAACAACAAAATAATTCATCGTTAAAAAAGATAAACACAAAATTCACAACCTACAGGTAACGCATCGTTGAACGAAGACTGATGTCTCTTATGATCTTGATTAATTTTACTCACTGATATTATTTTGGTAAGATTAAAAAGATTGTTTACAATATTTGACAAGCAAAGTAAAACGTACTTTAAATCCGAAACGAAAGAGGTGAGCCATTAAGAATTCAACAGACGCGCCTCCATACCAAAGTCAGTAAGTTCTAAATTGTTAAAAATTAACATTCAAATTGGGGAGTGCTGTTAGTGGAATTAGTGCGAGTTCCACTCATAAATCGTCTGGAGAGGGTGGCGAGTCCTCGGTTTATTGGCGAGACGTCGACGTTCGCCTGCTAATAAATGAAGCAGAAAACTTCCACCTAAGTGTAGTGTTTGCCGAGAGCGGAAGACATCGATTGGAACCATCTTACCGAAACCAGAGCTTACCTTCATCGTCACAGAGCTCAAACTTGACTGGATATCTTTTACAGCTTTCCTGTCCTTTTTCTACACCCCGCGAGTGAATGGGAGCGAACTAACGCATTATGGGTTATGAAATGAGCCCCACCGCCTCGTGTTACCCAAGGAAAATGGAATTATAGCTGTGCCAAAGAAAGCACACGGCTAATTTTTCTTGCGCTGTTTTAAAACAAGTTTTCTCCGCAATAAAAAGCCATGTTAGGACGGTAAACATGTTGGTCGTAGTTGGCAGTTATGAAAAGCAATCAAGTTACCCATTAACTCGATTGTTGTGGTAGTTACATCTGCTATGAAATTTCATTCAATAATTGGTTTTGTCGTCATAAAATTATTTTCTTTAGCATGTTCATTAAAAATCAATTTATTATAATTCAATCAGCTTTCCTTATTCTCTTATTCGTTTTTTTTTAATTCTTAGGTATAATCGTTATCATAATAGCCTTTTAAACAATTAGATGTACAGCAGACCTGAACACTGCTGTATCAATGCATTTGTAATTAGGGTTCGTATTTAAAAAAAATGTTTAACCCTAATGTGCTGATAATAACTGTAATATGATAAGCTGCTTTTGTTAATTTAAAAGCAAATGTTTTTGTTTCAAAGCTTCAAAGGCAACGCGTCATGTTAAAAGCTCATTTTCACTTTTTTGTTTTTCTCCGAGCATTCTAGCTGGGGAACGACTCACGCACGTGTTAACGATATAAAAACATTTTCCCACATCACGATTTGGTCGGCAATCACGAACAATATTGTGAAGAATTGTATTGTTTTGTTACATTCTAGATTTGACTTTTACAAACTCGAAATTCTACTAACAGCGCCCAATCAATAACAATTGAGTACCATAAAAAAATGTTGCTTAAACCTTTTCCTGAATGTAACGAATACTTTATTGAAAATGGCTTCAAAATTAGTACAGCTAAACGTTAGATAACCTTAGACAAACATTATTACATACATACAGAGTTCAAACCGAGACCCTCCTTTACTAAAAGATTAAACTTGCAATGTATGGTCTGTCCGGGTTTCAACTTTTGCAACTTAATTTTGAACCAGTTATCTTTAACCAATTGAGCTGAAATTTTGTTTACACGCTTCGTTTATTTTAAGTCAGTCAGTTAAACTTATTATAAGAGTGCGTAGTGAGCGAGATCACCAATCAACCATCCGTTAAACGGGTCATCGAACGTCGATTCGAAGTTGAAATCGAGTTCCGAAGCTCGGCGGACCACCGATCGTATCGCGGTCCCGTCGCGCGAACTAATGTTTGTTTTATCAATTACTAGTGATTACGTCACTCTAGTACAAGACCACGCTCGCGCTATCACTTTAATTCATCGCTGCGTTATTTAAAACATGCAACATCAAGCGAGTGAGCGAGACGAACAGACGCTTTCCGACCGCGAGCGAGCGAGCCAGCGGTTCCCAACATGTCGCGGTGGTGGCGTTAAGGTTAATGGTGCTATTTGTATAGCGTGATAATATCGGGTCTCGGATACGCAGACGGCGAGTTTATTGTACATCGACATCTGATAAATCTTAGGCAATGTTTGAATGCGTATTTTTTAGTACGCGTCAATCCGTTATCTGAGATGATTCTTTTGAGACTTGATTGATTGTTGTATTACTTTTAATCTTGATTGAAAGACGATGATGATTCAATTTTATTTTATCTAATCGTAGGTACTTACTCACATACCCATGTTATGTATACCTAGGTACTTGGCGTTTATAGTGTTTATCTATGTACTTTACGCCTAATCTTATGCGTCTAGAACGTAATTCAACAATACTCACAGAATAACAATTATGTAATCTCGTGTAAATACCTTAAGATAATGAAGTGTTTAAACTACAGATGAAACGGATATCCGGTAACTATCCGGTATCCGGCCTATCCGGCCGCTATAATACTATCCGGCCGAATACCGGATAGCTACTATTCGGCCGGATAGACATTCGGCTGATTAAAAAAAAGCTGGATAAAAGAAACATATTTTTGAGTAATTATTTGCTTCATTTAGTAAGAATCATATTACTTCAATATAATTAGTTTAAGTATAAAATTTTTAATTACACAATAGTAAGTTAATGTAATACAAGGAAAATAATTGAATTAATACATTTAGTACTCATACTGCACTAAGGGCAAATTATGGTGAATAAATACTAATTTATCTGCATTGAGAGGTAGCAGGCGGTTGCGTTTCTCTTCATAAATAAGCCCAGCTTCGGAAAAAACTCTTTCGCTATACACACTGCTGCAAGGAGCAGAAAGATAGATGTTGACAAAGTTTATTAAATTACGCAAACAGCTAAGTTTCGCTGGATATTCGGCGGCCGGATATTCGGTTATCCGGCCACTTGCTTGGCCGAATATCCGGTATCCGGTATCCGGCCAAACTGCTATCCGTTTCATCTCTAGTTTAAACTACAAGCTACAAATACAATATAAACTTAATGTGGTTACAACAATAAATGTTTAAAGTACAATTTGCAAAACATAGACTGGCCGATAAAAACGCATTGCACGTACACGTCGCACCTTCAAAAAGTTTACATTATTTGGCACTTCCCAGCGCTCGTAACAAAGCACAGAGATAAAGCCAACGAAACACATAAAAATAGTATGGGAACACACGCCAACACATCGCATTTACTGCTCCGAGGCAATAAAACAACTCGGGATAAAGCATTAATATACAATGTAAAAAGCTGTAACATGAAACAGCTCAGACAAACTCTTGGCTAATTTACCGTGTTAAATAACCATTTTTTATACGGTAATGACAACTTCCGAGTATTAGCAGTAGGTTATGGTAATTATCGTCCGTATAATGACTATACAAAGAACACAACGTCATTATAATCAGTCTTTCAAGACGATGTAGTACCGCAAAAAAATTCTATAGGGTATGATTGACATTCGGAATGCCCCTAGAGGTAAAACTCGTTTGGCCGTTTGTAACTTACATTACATTACGTCATCATCGTGTGTGTCAATACCTACCTATATGTTTATTGATTACATACCACTTACTTGCCAAGTCATTAGTTGTACAATACAGATTGAATATATTTTTGCTTGATCATTGCTTAGTCCACCAGCCACAGGCCAGCACTGGTTTTGGATTGATTGATAAGATTATGTAATATCATATCTTACATGATTTTTGCGAAAAATCTGCAAAGAAAAATTGGTTGGAACACGATTAAAGCAAACATCGGTTTCAATTGGCCGCGATTGGAAGACAAATAGGGCTAGCTCGTGCAAGGCACCCAAGGGATCCCAGAGGCTGTGTAAGTATCATTAAGCCGTTTGTAATACAGCAAGTATTTGCATGAGAACGGCAAGATATTTGCATATGCAAATTACTTTCCGTCTTTATTTGGGCCGCGGACGTTAACTCCGCGTCCTTATGCAAATGCGAGACCCCTGGTTCAGCAATACCGAATCCAATCGTTCATTGTGCGCCGAAAGCCCTAAATTGGTGACCGATCGACCGTGGCGAGCCTCTCGTTACAACCCATAAACAACAATTAACTTCCACGTTCACAATAAAAAGTGAATAGAGCACTAATAAGGCAAAAACCGTGATCTACAAAAGCATCTAATAATGCTATTATAGTGCAACGGAGTCGACTCTAAGAAATCGTAACGGCAAAATAAGCAAAGGCAAGAGCGGAGTGAACAATAACGATGGAGCCGCTCATTTTTGTATTCGCAAACGAAAACAATAAAACAAAGAGAGCGCAAAAACGACACCGTGCACGCAAGCGGGGCTCTCGAAAAATAGCAGCGGGCACACACGCGACGCGCGATGCCATCCGAGCCCCACGAGGAGCATAAAGCTGCCACACATGCACGAATAAAAAACACACCACACACGAGCGCAGTACACCGTGTAGCGTGGCTTAGCCTCGTACTTGTGGAGGCATTCGTGCGTGAACCCAACCGACTTGTACACATAGCTACGTACTCGTTACCGGTTCGTGTGTTGTGGTATCCATTACGCGGCGGAAAAAGCGCGCGGACCAACGGCGTGTGTAATTGATTAACAGTTTGAGAGCCTGCCGACGTGAAACGACGTCGAGAACCCCAAGCTAGCCTCGTTGAACGTTTTAAAATCTTAATAAACGCATGTCATTTCGTTTACATTTATTATAACCGGCGGCCCGAGACGAGCCATTTCGAAAATTCACTCTGTAACATCTGTTATTTTTTATGTTCTTTAATAATACCTCCATCGATGTTTATTGACCATAGCATTTATCGAGTGAATTCTTAACGCCTTGGCACGAATTCAATATAATGTTTTCCTCTCTCAAAAGGAAATTCAAATTGTTCATTATAAAAATAAATCTGAAAATCGTAGGTTGGCACTCAAACGTGACGACTCACGTCGTAAAATAGTTATGATCGTAGCTATAGTAGGTGAATTATGTGATGTGTCAGTAAAAGTAGTCGAGTAAAAGAATAATTTATAACAATAAAATGGTGTGCGGAGATGTCGCGGCCGCGTCTGCTCGCCTCCCGCGGCCCGCCCCCATCAATAATTCATACGACATCGCACCATTGAGAAAGTGCTCTGTGATCGCAATACTAATTCAACCTCTGAATCACTAAAGCAATTCTTTGTGAACCGCAATGCATACGTTCAACGTCAGGCTAATGTGTATTTATTGCAGCCTGCTTTTTAGAAATACATTCAACCGCTGGAACAGCAAACAACAGTAGTTTATGAACGCTCACGTCAACTCCTTCGGGTTGTAAAACACGGAGCGTGTTTGTAACATTACTATAAACATACATAATTTATTGGCAGTATGTACCTAGTAATTGTAAACATCGAAATAATGATTTCTTTTGAACTGAAGAAATAGAAAAAACTACTGACGAAGTTTTATTTGAATATGTCCAAACAAAATCAGTAGCGACAAGCAAATTCTATACGGGATAAAGTCCGTAAGCACCATTCATCCCTCGGGAAGGCGAAGTACCCGCCTGGATTAATTCGTGTAATTTAAACTCCAATACCAGGAGAATACGAAGTTGAGTAGGCATTCAGCTCGTCGCGTCGACGTGAAATGGAACGCGCAAACGAGCGACAAATCTTAAAAGGCTTACGAGTTTGACTATAAATGTAACCTTAAGCATAATCTTGTGAGAGGTTTATAGCCCATTCATCTCAATTATCCAATATCTACCAGACGTAATCAATTTGGAGAATCTGAATTCGTGATGCTTTTTTACTGATCCATTAGCGTTGTGGGCTTTCCAGCTTATCATGTTAATGACATAAAACAACGCTTAGAGTTTAGCAAATTAGCATAAAAAGTAACACATACTTAAAAAGATAGAAGTATTCCATAAAAAAGAAAGAGATTCTTTAAGCGCACTGAAGCTGTTGCTTTGAGATAATCACGCTATCGTGTTCCCCTGCGAAATTCTGTAAACTTGCTTGCTTTGCCTTCTCGTCTGCAAAGGACTGGGGTGGAGGAGGGAGACAGCACGCCTTCTAGCCAGGAGTGTGAGAGGGAGCGGTGGATATTTCATCGACTCCAGCTACAAGATGGCAGACGTTTGCGGTTGATAGTTTATAGTTATTGCGAGAGTGCGACGTGTCCGGAGCGGCTTTATCACATTGTTAGCGCTGTTATCCGCGTACACCGGATTAACTGGAGATCACACTTGAGTTGAGTCGCCGCTTGGACAATGGCTCCCTGTAATGGCTTTTATTTTAACGCTCACAATGTATCGGTTATGTTCATCTTACGAACTTCTTTCAAAATATTACTTACAGATATAAATATAGAAGTAGTTTTAATGTTGAAGGTTTCTTAGTTAATTTTGGTAAACGGTAATCGAATATTTATATCTATCTGTATGTATGTATGTATTGTATAAATAACACTGATGTGATAGATAAATATAGGGATGTAAAGCAACATAGTATTAACTAAAAACACAAAACCGCAAAGTTTAATTTCATAATAATATTCAAACGCAAGACTAAAGTAATACAAGTAACAAAGACGCTACAAAGCTGTAAACTTTATGCTCTTTTAATTAAAAACAACGGAGAAGCTCGGTAAGAATTTATTCCCCCATCTAGCAACTTCAAAGGGCAGGAGGTGTCGCAAGTACAAATAAATCTCCGGGATAAAAGTGGGAAGGCCCGGACGAGATCTATATAAATGTTGCAATTCGTACGAGTTCTGTGATCGATTGCTCTCACTATCGCCCCACTATTTCAAGTACAAGACATCTCATTCATTCCTGTCATATTCAAAACGTTTTCTCCCAACCGAGAGAATATATTATGATGAAATCGTTCCAGCGAATGTTTTGGTAAGCGGGATATGAGTTATTATAAACATTATCGTAACTGACTCACAAGGCTCATTCTTCATTGATGGGGTACAGGAAATAATGGGAAAGGAATTTGCTCGGCACGTACAAGGAGACGTAAAGTATTACCGGAGCAGTAGAAAGGCAGTGGAAATAGACGAGCGGATTGCAGAGTCCCGGGCTATAAATCTACCAGAGCAAAGAAAACCTTAGCTCTGATTTACCGACATTGAATCTTGAGAATGCTGGGATGCTACTCAATTAAGTTCATATCAATATCAATGAAGACTACTGGCTGAAACGACAGCACGCCGCTAGAATAATAAACAATTTATCGAGCAATATGAAACAATAGGCCCACAAGAAAAGCGAACCATAGCTGCTACAAGAAATGACAGCGATGTAGCAGATTTAGCAAGAAATACTCATTGGGATGTCGCAGATAGCCATCGTGACGGATCGCAGAGACTCTGAGAATTCCTGTCATACGAACAAAGGAATCGTAGACACGTGACCAGAAACCGGCACCAACCCTGGCATTGTTAAAATATATTTCAAATCGCAGATAAATCCATAAAGATTTCAAATCCTAAAGAGATTCAGCATGACATCACAACCGAAAATGCCTTCCAACAGAATTCAATTAAAACTTTATTAATTTCGTAAAGAATTGACGAACTTGAATTTGTTGAAACGGTTACGGTGCCAAAGTTAGGAAAATTGAACTAATACAATTTATACAGAGATAAAACTCGAAACTTGAAACTTTGATACGAGGAGGGTCGAGGAGTGCAGGTAGGTCTGTAGATTTAATGAAATTAAATGTTTGACAAATAAAGCAGGTAATTTGGAGCACATTAGGGTCGACTGCGCACGTACCATACCATATCGTGTGGCAAGGCAACTAAAATTAGAGTGAGCGATTTGTTCCCACCGCAGAGTTATTAGTTAAAAGTAGGGCTGTGTAATTAGAGGCGCATTTAGAGGACGGAAGCCGCGGGCAAGCCGGCCATGTGTCGGCCGGCGCGCCGTTACATTCATTAAATAATTAAAACACGCCACTCGCACTATGCACTCACGCTAATAAGCAGTTAATAGAGACGGGTAAAGTAATAGAGAACAAACAGATAGTAAAGTGAATTACATCACAGCACAGCGAAGCGTCTGTCTGTTGCAAGAACGTCACGAATCCGTATTCTTGTGGCTGGCAAATTGCCGTATTAAAATTTTAAAAGCAGCGTTACAAGCGCGGTTGCAACAGGAACATTGTTGTTTAGCGGCGTGCGGCGTGATCATAAAATATTTATTATTCATGAACATCCTACATTCTTACCACTGCGAACTTCGAGATACCAACACTTAAGCCCATTTACGTATACAATTTCATTAAACAAAGTGATTAGTATTATATTATATAGGTAACACTATGAGGCTAATTTAACTCATTGAATGCTCTGCTGTTTTTATATAGATCTATTCAACAACCACTGTACAAGATACATTCCACTCCTATTATGATTTTATTATTCATGTTATTATAAAATAATTATCTACCCTATAATAATAAATAACACAGTAAACAAAGAACTAGTTATCTTTATTCATTTCAATCAATAAAATATTGCAGCACAGTTATTAAAAGACAGTTACATATTGAAAAGCGTTAACGAGAAGCAATTCGAGTTAACTGGTTAATACTTTTACAACAGTAATTATTACTACACTTAAAAACCTTTTGAAGCAAACGACCACAGGCTTTAGTAGTAATAACTACGTTTACGGTTATTTGTTTTTAAATTGCCAGCAGGATATGGAAAAAAACAATATTTAGTTTTACCGTGTTTCAATTATGCACTTCGGTGTATGGGGGCTAGCATAAAAACAGTTTGGGAATAGCTGGCTTTTAAAATAATGATTGCGTGCTAAATAAGAAATGTTATATATTAAATAACCATTTGTTTTACGCAAAAAATATTAATTCAAACATTCTGAAATGCTGAAGCCAATACTGGTGTTTACAAAAAATCTTTCAATTAAAGGATATACAATTTTACTGTATTAAAACGTAATAAATTCTACTTACAATTTAATCAATGACAGTAATAATGTAAAAAAAATGATTTTACTTTGATATAGCCTCACCATTTGTGAATAATAATCCTAACCTTTTTTTATTTTTATATTTGAAATAATTCTGGTTCCAATAATAATATATATAATCGCGCTTCGTACTGGCGTAGGTAGGTACAGTAGATTCTAGACTTGCAATTTCCTGATGCAAATCACTGGCTCGGAGTCTACCTTACAAGATTTTATTTCAGCAATTCAACCGCAGCGCTCGGCGGTTGTTTTACTGTCCATGAATTAAATTGTGGTCTCTGCAGTGTTATTTGGCACTTTTCGCCGCCATATAGGTACTTACAGTGGCGATGTATGTAGCAGTGCGGTCGAGGCATTTAAGTCGGTTGTCTTTTTTCATTGCTATCTTTGTTTAGTTGGCCATAACGTTTGATGTAACGTAGAATGCACACGTATTAGAGTAAAAAATGTAAAAGTCGACAACAAACATAACATGCGCTCACATTTGTCAAAAAAAAAAACATGTGATGGCGAGTATAAAATAAATCAAAAAATCATGGCGAAATATTCAAAATTAGATCGATAAATATCGCCAGAGCCATTAGAGGCGGATATGTCGTTCGACGCGTCAGAGCAACCTCTTTATACCCGTTGAGACAATAAAACCCCAACATAAACCCTGTCGCCTCAACTTTATCTACACTCAAATGAATCAATCAGCCATCTCAACGGTTTATCGCTCACATTCGTATTGTGGCGATGAAATCTTCGATTCCCGAGATTAACCTCGGGCTACTCGCCGATCATATCTATTATTAACTTTAACACACTCCGCGTCGTCTATTAAAGAATAGGTCAGAGAGACAATAAAACGCAGATAAGTCGCGAGTACACAGTTATTTGATGTTTAAAATAGTAGCGATAAATAGCAATTCGCCTCGGCGCAGTGTTATTGTTATGAGTGTTAATGCTGATCGTCAACCTTAATGTGGGCTAATGCGGCTGGGCCAGCTGAATAGGCCGAGTCGTAGAGCCGACAAAATGGTCGTCGTGAATTTCACACGCATCGGCGACTCCGCAAACAATGACGCGATAACGTTTTTTACAACTCCTATATGACGAATTTACGGCTGCGGAACCGTTGTGTGTTTGTTCTGAGATATGATAAACGATGAGCAAACACTGCTTGAAAAAATAGACACGAGTAAGTATATCTACACCCGCAAGACTCGTGAGTCGGTCGACATTAACATTATCGATGTCATTAAGGCACACCCGACGGGTGACATGATGATCCCGTCCGCTCCATAGACTTGTTTGTCCGCCATAATAAAACCAGTAATAATAAAGTTCACACATGTCCATTGAAGACCGCAAAGAGAACAAAACTCACCTGCCTGACCAGTTTTATCTTACCTGCAAAAGATAAAAATATCGTCAGTGGATGCCGCATTTTGTACTAGACGAGTGAATTACTTAAGAATATCTGGGTAAAATATCCCGCGTAACGAGATTTTACCTTATCATTTTAGTTTAACTATCAAGATATAATTATCAATTAAGCCTGCCCGCAAATAGACATAGATGAAATTTAATATTATTTTAGTAAAAAGGCATGCCAGTTTAATGGTAGAGTTATGTTGAGACGTTAAATGCTGTTTAAACGAGAAACATGCTGACGCATATAATATAAAAGCATGTCTTATTTCTAATATAGGCCGAACGCACATAAGGACTGTTGGAAACAAAGGCACATCAAGTCATGGTTGAAGGTTATACGACCTTAAATTAGGTCTTCAAAGTTGTAAAGGTGCGACACGCATTAGCAGAGATCAAAGAGGCGACGATAGCGTGAGTACTTCGCCGTTCACGAGGCAGGATATTGCGCAGCCTCATTGTCGGAGCCGAGAATTGCAGAAATAAAGGCGACACCCGCGCTCCGACAAATAGCACATCGCCGACATCGCCTGTGCACTCCTTTTGTGCACTAGTCACAACGTTGAGACCCCCGCTGAGATTCTACGGCGAAATTTTATTCATTACCTAAACGCCTCAGAACAACTTAATAAAACTGCCGAGAGGATTACTGGAATAGCAAAGATTTTAGAGCGGTTCACAGTTAATTTTCGAGAATATTAGCCGTCGTTTTCGTATCGGTGGATTTATGTTTTGCGTTAGTCGGTAGTTAGGTCCGTTTTACGTCGGGCTACGTGCATTAGCCCCGTACGTTTTACGAGTGGAACGTGAGACACCGACGGCGTGGACTACGCTATATCAATTACGTTGTCAATGTTCTTATTTTACTGTTTTAACTGCGCTGTGATAATGTACTTACAGCCTTCTTTATTTCGCACGAAATTACGGCTCCGAGCGAGGAAGTCGTAAACAAACTTTTGCTGGTAAAGTTTTTATGCGCAGCTTTACAGCTATTATGGAGTGTAATTTAAACCTTTAATGAATACAGCAATTATATGTTTCGGTTATAAATCTTGTCATAGCGTCTATATACTTTTCAATGACTTTTTAATGAACAGTTGCCTAGTCATGGGATAAAATTTATTCAAGCGATCAATAAAATTACTGTGGAGTGCAGCTGTGTCGAAATGAAGCCGGACCGGGGCCGGACCCGCATCGTGTACACTGCGGTCGATTGAAATCATTCATCATTGTGATAGTTATTTTAAAGTATGCCTAAATAACTCGGAATCTCGGAAAAGTTGTGTAGCTCGCTTTAATGGTCGATAACGTTTACGTTTAAATCATTACCATTCGTTTTACTTCACGGAATATTAGCGATTACAAAAATCGACCAACGAGAATCAAAACTACACATCTAATGACATTTTCTACCGTCTATCGATTTATTGTGAGTGCTCCAAATCGATTTAACATGCTGTATCGATAGAGCGAGCAGGCCCGGGCCAATTACTGGCGCGTCAACGCTGATTTACGATATTACGACACTAACTGGACGCCTACATTGTCCGAATGCCTGCCTCGGCCGATATGGGCTCGACAGCCGGCTGCAAACAACACTGCGCCAAACAAAACGACTTCGCAGCAAAAAAACTGAGCACAGAGCCATAGAAACGTGATCACTCACGGCTCAAATTCCATCGGAACATTCCATTCCATTACATTTCAACGCAATTTCCTTCGATCAAGAAATTCGACTAGCAGTTTTTCTCAAAGTGGGCGATAACAGGGAGTCTAGAAAACATACAAGAAATTGGAAGGGAAGAGGAAGTGCTTCAGATAACTTGCTCATTAAATCAATAAAGGGGGCGCTACGAAATAAGTTTGAGAGCCAATGCCATAGAAATTAGACACGCGTTTCAAAATACAGACATAACTAAACCGTTCGGTGTGACCGAAAATATACCAAGCATGGTGGCTGACTTACACAGTAATTTAAAGTAAATTATGTATGATTATCGATACAACTGGTCCCTATTAGTTTTTATCGCGGTTGCCGCGGGCGTAAATGACCAACGAGATGTAATTAAGTGTTTAATTTATAAATTAGCTGCGCAAACCGGTTTCTGTACCGAAAACGGCTGGTGGATGGAGTGCGGAGAATAAGTGCCTGGCTTTATATGGAGCTGAAAGGCTGAACGTGTTTCTACGAAGAGTGAACAGAGTAAAATAAACGTGCGTGAGAGAGAAACGTTTTATGTGGAAACGGTTACATGTCAACGCAACGCGGGGAAAATAATTTCCAAGTCCTACTTTTCAAGGGCCTTTTTTTGCATGAGCGACAACGTTTTCTTCAGTCTAAGCATATTATAATTGTCAAACGGAACCTTTGATCAATAAAAGTCTTTAGTTTGGTGAATAAAAACTTTGCTCTGATAGCGACGCTACACAGATTTAACAAAATTACATCGTTCAGTAAACACAGGAGATAAACAGTCAAATTTAAAAAAAAACAAGAGTATTAAAAACTCAGGTAAGTTCGTAATTAACGCCGAAAAGCTTCAATAAAACTTGCAATAAAATATCGAACTTTTGTTCGTAAAATGCTTAATTAAAAGTTAAAGAACAGTTGTAAATATTTTATCATCCGGTTGTGTTGTGATAAACGAGTTAAAGAATTAATGTTAGCGCAGGTTTAAAGTATGGTTGGCACCTTTTTATTTTACGGGAGTTTCTTAGAAATAATAAAAGTGCAGCTGGTTAAAATTATAGGTGTTCTTCGGGCGTAATTTAATAATCGGAGTCTTCAAATTGTATCGCCATACTTCATAACTGTTATTAAAACACAAGAGTATTGTTAGCACACCGCATAATTTACTGTTGAGCTCGGGAGTTGTTTTCCGAGTCATTATTATTGTAGATTGTACAGCTCATACTGAAAGTACGTGTGTGTAGTACACGATATAACTGTGTATTGTAATATTTATTTCAGACACCTTACTTATTAACTAAGAATTTCTGATGTATTGTTTTAGTTACAGCTACAACCATCATTGCTTTATTTCTTTTCGAATTTTACTGTTTTAGGGCACATCGGTGAATGGTTTTAAAACTTTGAAGTGTTTAGAGTAAAGAAGTGTTTTATATAAAGTTAAGTACCTACCTACAATTGAAAAGAAAATCAGTTTATTCGTACTGTAGACTTTGAAATTGAAAGATAAACTTGGGCGGGCGGGCGCGCCTGACGGTTACGGTCAGAAAAAGGACGAGTGGAGGGTTTTATTAAAGGCTTTTGAAATGAAATGAAAAAAATGAAATGAAAAATGTTTATTGCCTTTACAATAGATACATATACATACTTAATATAATACACATAGCATAACAAATAAAAGGCAAATGGAAATGACTCAGCGTATGCTGGGTAGGCCCTACCAGCCAAGCCAGCGCTGATTTTCAGTCACTCCCATTTCTCTCCAGGTGGTAAACGAGAAGATCAGTAATGGGGGCTTAGTAACTTTCGAAAGCTAATTGTACACGATAATAATAGTTATAGACTACATTATTATACTTATAAAACAAAAATCAATACTTTACTTGCCTTGGTTCCTCATTATCAAGGTTACAATATAAATAAAAATAAAAAAATTAAAAAAATGGAAAATGAAAAAGCGCGAAAACAAGAGCGCGCGATGCCCGTACACTCCGTGTAATGTGTGTGTACATGTGAGTATATGTATATATGTATTGTTTAAATGTAGTGTGTTTGTCAACATTTAAAAGAAGTCTTTCAGAGCCAGGAACTTCCAACAGCCACGAGTAAGGTCTTCCGTAGCAAGCTGTTTTTTTAGCAACGCAGCTTTGTATTTACCCTTAAAGCACTGCATACTCATCCTGGATTTCAGCGGAGGAGGCAGGTCATTCCAAATGCTTGCCGCATAGAATTTGAAAGACCCTCTATAGCGTGTGGAACAATGTTTCGGTATTATCAGCATGTCTTGTCTTGCAGATCGAAGACTTCTCTGGGTGTGGCTTTTTACCCAGTTTAGTTTTTCGAAGAGGTAATCCGGGTTTTTGCTCCAAATCACCCTGTGGACTGTACAAGCATACTGAAGCTCCCTACGAGCTTTCATATTTAAAATGCCCTTTCTATTGAGGTATGGAGTTATGTGTTCTCTTCTCGGAATATCCCAGCAAAACCGAGCGCAGGCATTCTGCACACGTTGTATATCCCTTTCCAGGCTGGCGCTCAATTTTGGACCGATCACAGGGCTACAGTAGTTAAAAGGAGATAGAACGAGTGCGTCAATCAAAAGTACACGGATTTCTTCCCTTAAATATGGTCTGATATTGTATAGAGTTTTAAGTTTAAAGAAAGCATTCCTTATTTGTCCGTTTACGTGGTCTTCGTATTTTTGTTGCCCATCCAAAAGCAGTCCTAGGTTTCGAGCCGAATCAACCCTAGCAAGGGCCACGCCATTGATGGATACATGTTCGTTGCTGTCAATTACTTTTTCAATTTGCAGCTTGGTTCCCATAACTACCACTTGAGATTTATTAGGATTCAGAACTAAGGCGTTGTTTTGAGACCAATGGTATATATTTTGAAGATCAATATTAACTTTTCTAATAGCCTCTTCAGTATTTTTGGCATCAAACGAATGGTATATCTGTGTATCATCAGCATATAGATGGTATTTACATGTTTCTATGCAGTCAGGTAAGTCAGCCGTGAAAATTGTAAACAATATAGGACTCAGTATCGACCCCTGTGGGAGGCCTCGATCAGTCACAACAGAAGATGAAAACATCTTTCCTCCATCACTGCCCTCAGTAACCACAGTTTGTTGTCTGTTTATCAGAAAGGTTTTAAACCATTTACAGGTGTCACTGGAGAAACCGTAGTGATGCAGTTTTGCCAGCAGAAGCCCTGGATGAACGCAATCAAAAGCCCTCGTATAATCAAGCAGTATTAAAATGCTGCTGAGTCCCATGTCTGAAGCTTCTGTAAGATCGTCTGTCACATGGAGTAGGGCTGTCTCAGTACCCCGCCCTCGGCGAAAGCCAGACTGGTACTTAGGTATGACACTGCTCTTGTCTAGGTAGTCCACCACTTGATTTAGTACTACTCTCTCTAATATTTTAGATAAAATAGGTAAAATAGAAATCGGGCGTAAATCTTTTAGTTCTTCTACAGAGTTTTTTTTTGGTATAGGCCTAACTAGTGCCTTTTTCCACTCACCTGGGAAAGTATTGGTATCGATTGACTTATTAATAATAGCAGTGATAATAGGAAGTGTTTTATGCAAAGTAAGCTTTATCATCTTTACATTCAAACCATCACATCCTGCCGAGTTTGTTTTTATGGAGTTTATAATTTTTAACACTTCAGATTCCGTTGTATTTTTTAAATTGAATGAATTTGTTAGTTTAGGTTTCTTAAAATTGTCTGTGCATTGGTCCAATTGAACATCTCCAGTGAGTGGTAAGGTATTGAAGTAATCACTTATTTTGTTAGGATCGTTTATGTGAGATGGGATACCACCCGCTTGGGAGTTATTAACCAGTGCTGTGTTTTTAATGTTTTTCCATAAAATTTTAGGTTTACCTAGGTTATTATTTATGAATGAATTAAAATAAGCTTTTTTTTCATGCCTAATGGCCGTTGTCACGTAGTTCTTTAAGTTTATATAGTATTTCTTAGCTGAATCCGTCCTAGTATTATGGAATTTAGACAATGCACGATCTCTAAGATTCATCATCAATTGTATAGTGTCGGTGATCCATGGCTTTAGTCCATCTTTAATAATAATTTTCCTCGTCGGAGCATGCAGATCAAACAGCGTTGTAATGAAACCTGTAAAGAGTTCAACCATTTCATCGACCGTCTGTGCCTGGGTAACAAAATACCAAGGGACCGTCTCCAGGTCTACGTCAAAAAGATTTGGAATTATATTGTGCAATGCACGTTGGTGTATAACTTGTTTAAAGAGTTTAGGCTTCCTTATATCAAAATCAACTATAACTGTTGCGTGGTCACTTAAGCAACTGTTGTGTACCACCTTGACACTCTTGCAACGGGACTTCAGATCGTCAGTGAGGACTATGTCCAAAATTGTTTCTGTATTATCAGTTATCCTAGTCGGTTCATTAACCAGTTGGTCAAGGTTATGTTGTTTACAAAAAGTGGATAGTTGCCTTGTAGGCGTCGATTCGACTGAGCTTACGTCGATATTTAGGTCACCCAAAATGCAGATGTAATCGGAAGACGACATAATACTTATAGAATCGCTCAGAGAATCGAATGCGTCGGAAACCGCCACCCTTTCCGGCCTATAGGCCGTTCCAAGGGTCAGCCTTTTTCCCGGCAATCTGACCTCAAGCCAGAGTTGTTCCAGCTGCGATTCCGGGTGCTGGCGCACTTTGGTTGTGATTCCTTTTTTTACGTAAAAACCTACTCCACCGCCCCTTCTCTTACCTTTCCGAGCCCTATGTATAAATCTGTACTGTGGTATCGAGGGTGCGGCCGCTTCCTCTCCGTCGCGAATCCAGCTCTCATTAATTGCCAGAATATCAATTTTATACTTTGTAACCGTAAAAATGAGTTCGTCCCGTCCCGTATTTAATGATCTAGCGTTTAATAGGCCCAGCCTCAAACATGCTACCTACCTTTTGCTATTTCGTTTTAGGATTGCTAATTGAAATTTTAAAAAAAATCTAGGTATTAAGGCAGATTTAACTGAAGAACTGTACTTAATAGAGCTACGCTTTGATAAGTGATAGCTTTCTCTATCTCAAGCTACTTTTAATTAACGTCTTTAGTTTTAGATCAACAAATTCTACCTCAGTGGTCCGAATACCTTCGGGCATATCAAACCAACAAGGTAAGGTAAACGCAAAACAAGCGGCCACGGATATCGTGTTGGCCCAATAAACAAATGCGCTCCGTGTTGCAAACTTGGCGTCGCCCGATGTTCACGCTCCGCAGCCCACAGCCCGGCCCGTTCCAAGAAACCATATGTTTCGATATCTTATTCATTTTTTGTATGCTTTAATCATCGCCCGCTCACGCGATGTGACGTGCCCCAGAGCAGTTGCCGCATCTCAACCATTATTCACGCGATTTCAATTATCTATCCGCCAATCTATGTAATTATTACGGGCGTGTATAAGCATGAGAACCGGCCTCGGCCGGGTATGTAGCGCCGGCATTTTCATTAAAGAAGCCGTCTCATTAAGACATGCCTCGTGGCAATTAGCGCGGTACAAAACTTTATTCAGTTGTCGCGTCTGTTGCCCGGGAAATTGCGCTCGAATTCCGTGTCATTTGCGGCGAGCTGGCCGCCACTTTTGTGTCAATACGCTTTCCGCGTGGAAACGCCATAAATAAGTCATGCCATAAAACGCCGCGCTGCCATCGCTAGAAAACGTACATCAATTTGCACATAATGTCGTGTACCATTCGAGAGACGGGCAATAATAAAAGCGATGTAAAGAAATTGCCGAGCCGAGTCACAATGAATTATAAATTATAAGCGTTGCTACGAGTGGCGTTCCGGCACGAATCATATGAAATGATGGTGCACGCTCGCGGTTTTAACGCTGCACAAATAAAAAAAAACTGTCGGAGTCTAATTTTTCTTGGCATACGTGATATTTACATCTGCTTTTCAGCTTTTTAATTATCTGCATAAAACGGGACCGGTGCGCGTACATAAATAAGCAATTAAGTCAATTTGCTCAGACATGCGGTGCTGTTTTATTTCGCACATTTATCAGATAAACCGTCACACTCGCGGTGCACTTGATCAAAATTAATGTAGCGTGTATTTTGTGGTCTCCCGGTCACTCTATGCCACCAGTAAGCTGTGGATGTTTTTATAAGAATATATGCAGATAAACGGACTACCTTGCCTCAACAATTTAAACATGCAAAAAAAGCCAAGCCGTCAAAGTTATGTAAAGCCCAACTTTGACCTAAGATAGACGTTACTTGGCTTAACAAACCAACCAATTACTAAACCCACCAAAGTGATTCACAAATGCCTCAAGACTCCGTGGATGAAGTCACAAATAAGCCCATTGACAAATAGACAGCGAGGCAACTGTCTGAAACTTTTGATGGCCGCTAGAATATTCAACACACGTAGATAAAACGTATGTAGCAATCTAGAAGCCCATTAACTGTAACATTTGACTCTTCGCCCTTGTAACCATTACAATACCGTTACATAACATGAATGGGACGACACGACAATCGATAGTGCTCTCTTAAAATGAAAGAATAAGTGTGTTTATTGTAGAGACGCAGTTGGTACTTACGCCTTTTAGACGTGTTTCCGACGTTTTCAATCGCAATCTTCTATTTGTCCTTATGTTGATGATAACATTTGAACACGAATGCTCGGCATTAATAGACGTCAGTCAGTTGGCAAGTGAATCGCATTACTAATGTCTATAGATTTCAATCGCTCAAAAATTTTTGACATTAGTGTTGGCGTAGCATTCAGTTTAAACGAAATACACCGTGATTTTGGCTTTGCCTCAATGTTGGAGATGCAAATAGAAACAGTTTCTAGCTCCGTTTTCTTTGATACCATAATGATTTAGAAATAGACGAGCGCGGACGCGTGGGCGGGCAAAGCATCAAAACATTATGGAAACAAACATTCCGAATTAGCTACGGTTCGGGTACATATTTATAAACAGTTATTTAAAATCTTTACTAAGTTTGTGTAGCGTTCATCCACGTTGACACAACTGTATCAACATCAAATCAATTGACACGTATCGAAAACGCAAATGGATACGATCAAATATTTAGCCATGCCTGAGCACAATGGTTAGCTAGCTAACATGAGCTAACATATCAAAGCTACCATTATTGGACACAACTTTTTCGTCACACAGTTACATGTTTTGAATACAATTAGTGAATTAGAACAGAATTACCATTAGGCATGGGTCCGTTATGAATAATTTATGCGCTCACGAAAGTTTTATTATACCCGTTTTATTAAAGGGATGGTGTTACGGCACGCAAAAGTTTTTATGCGAGACTGGAGTGTAGTAGTAAAGACGGTAAATCCCGGCGTGTCAAGTTGATAGCGGGGCTTTGCGGTCGACGGCGAACGAGGAGAGAATCCCGGCGGCTAATGCCCGACACGGGAACAGGGCGCTCCCGAAATTGGTCGCGTAGCACAAACACGCACACAGATACAAATGAATCGATACGGGGCCGCCACCCCGCGTCCCATCGAGGGGATGAATTTAAATTATTCACAGCGGGTATAACTGCGTGCCGTCTTTAACAAACAAATTACGTATGCGCACCTAATAACGCGATACAACCGAGCCCGACTTCTGGGCCGCCGAGCATTCAATTATAACTTGGTAGGATAAGCGACGTGGGTCGGATTTGTAATTACCTCCGGCCGATGGCTGCTCCGAGCCCGGAATTCGCTAATTAGTTCAACTATGTCGTAATTATGAGCTCGGCAAAATCGTAAGCGTAAAAGCTTTGACGCGAGATTTAATAAACATTTCGCGACGGCAAATTACGTTATCTTCGGTTTTAATATTATTAACCGCCGCGCCGACAGTCTCTGATGTCAACATGTTGGTATAATAACGACTTCTGGCTCGCTAAGCGCCCTGAAATATTCGGCCTTAATAATTTCGAAATGAGTTTCTCGCGAGAGACGTTCGAATAAAAATCAACAAAGCGAGATGAAAGCGCGTCATTTGTCAGCTGCAAAAATTTGTACAAGAAAATGAGCATCGAAAGAATGGGTGAGATCGATCAAAGCGTTGTGGAATGCCGCCTTCGATCCCAATCATGTTCTAAACGGCGACACAAAGTAAGAAAGTGGGGAGCGTATAAAACGTCAAAGAGATTGAATATCGATTGTCGAGTCGACGGCAATCTCAGTGAGGGCGCGGGGTGGGGGCATCCGACCCGTGACAATTTATGTTATTGGCACCGCTGGCCGGCGGTGATACGGGACCCTCACATGTAATTGTTAGTTGGGTACCGCAGGATATTGGGGGATTAAACGAGAGCGGTGATTGATTAAGCGGCGATAACGATTACTGCCTGGATATTGCTGCGGATTGATGAATTAGGGGGAGGGCCATTCACATACGTAATTAAATAGCACGTATTGTAAACGATGGTTATTATTATAATACATGCCGAAGATTAGGTGTTATTATTCCGAATGATGCACTGCTATTATGTAAGTATCATGAATACATCATAGGTTATGTTTTTGAAATATGTATTTCAAAAACACGCTACATGCTCGCAAAGATTTCGTCGAATAGTTAAAAATGAATTTAATTCACCGAATCGAAAACAAAACGGGAAATAACTTTCAAAATTGCAGAGAAGGAATAAATAAAGACGGCTACAGAAACGACACCGAAGCTTTGAAAGGCAACAGTAAAAAGCTGCACAGCGAGAGCATTGAATGAAAAAAGAGGAAGCAATTTAAAAACAAACCCGTCATCTAAACGAAATGAAAGTGAATTAAAAACGCCGTAATCGCTCAGCTTTAAAGAGAAATAAAACAAACCGGGCGGCATGCGAGGCTCACCGGCTACAGATTAAGCCGAAAGATCAACAAATATATTTTAATCCCACCCTACAGCATTCTCGCATTTCCGCCGCAAAAACTCCACGACACATGGCGAGAAAAACCAGAGTTATTATCTTAAGTCGAACCCAACAGAACCCATTAGTAAACAACACGGGCACAAAAGAGGGCAAAATAGCGGCTTATAAAAAAATGAAACAAAAAATCGGCTTTTGATCCTCGGCTCCCCTTCTGAACTTTTTATTAGTCGGCGGACCAGTCGAGCGACTCCAATCGGCACTCGGCACCCAGAATTATTTTGTGTAATCTCTTTTGAATTATATTCGTGTCTCATTTCATTTGGATCTCGATAACAAAGCGGAGCAACAGGGAGCTGCGAACTTTGATAATAGAGAAGATATTAAACTTATTAATTTACACGTCTGATCGTACATTAGCGTTGGAGGGAAACACAAATTTACGTGAAATAGCAGTCGTTATTGGGCTACGTTTCTAGGCAAATTCTGTAGCACGCTGTGTGTCCAACGAAACTTTCCTCACGAACAAAGAGACAGCCAGGCTGAGAATATAAACACCTAGAAGCCTAGTCCTGGCTCGTAAATGGCGCATTTCAATAGTAGCCCATTTGGCAACTATTTGACATTGAGCCCTTAGTGCTCAAGGACACGCAGTACGAGTAACAGCTCCCGAATTTTTGATAATAATGACGGTTTGTGCAATCAATGGTTGCCACAACAGATCTTAAAAACACAACAAAACCCTAAGCAATGCATACCACGTGTAATTTATCAAATTAAGCTTGATTTTATACATTTTTTATTTTTATTTTTATTTTATTTTTATTTTACTTTTAATGGAAGACCAACAGCTTCATAAAACATAGTAGTAAAACAAATGTAGTAACATTAAAGCCAATTAGAGGTCCTCACCGATTGAAACAATGTAGGATCACAAATAATTGAGCACTAGTACATTAAAACACACTACCAAGACAGAAAGAACAACGGGGGGATATATAAAAGTACTAAAACATAATCAAAATCAAATTACTGGAGCAAATGTTCATTAAGTAATCGCTTAGCTTTAGCTATACTCGTAGCGAATAAGTCAATATCAATAATTTTGGATAAGTTATTTAAATTCCTGCTAGCACGCAAAACAAACGAGTTCTGGCGATAATTAGTAGAGGCTAATGGAACGTAAAGAGGAGGGTTAAATCTGAGCTGTCTAGCTGGAACATTTAACATAATCCTAGATAACAGATCTGGAGAATCTACAATGCACGAGGTTATCTTCAACAAAAAGATTATGTCTGCAACATCACGACGAATATTCAATGGAACTAGGTGATGTTTTTTGCATAGATCTATATAATTTTGAGAACTATAGTTAGTTTTGAGACGAAAGCAAAGATGCTTCACAAATTTCTTTTGAATGCGTTCAATGCGTTCCACGTACACATTATACATGGGGTTCCAAACCTGAGAGGCATATTCAAGTTGAGTTCGTACTAAAGTGCAGTAAAGTATTTTGAGTGTCTTGAGGTCTTTAAACGTCGTTGAGCATCTTAAGATAAAACCAAGAGCTCTATAAGCCTTTGAAACTATTTTATCTATATGGGTATCAAATAAAAGTTTACTGTCGTGATATATCCCCAAGTCTCGCACTGTTGTGGAACGTTGCAGCGGTTGTTGCTTAAGTGTGTATGTAGTTGTGATTATGTTTACTTTCCGGGTGTAGGTAACAACACAACATTTGGAGGGATTAAGATCCAGACCGTTTAAAATACAGTAATCTTCAAGACGAGAGATATCTGCTTGCAGAGCGAATGCATCAGCTTGCGATGAAATAGTAGCGAAAATTTTCATATCATCCGCAAAACAAAGAAGTTGTGATGAAACTAGGAAGTGATTTATATCATTAATCATTATGTTGAAGAGAAGGGGCCCCAGTAAAGAGCCTTGGGGCACGCCACTAGGTATATCAACCCAGCCGGAAATGTAGTTTTTAACTACGACAGCCTGAGATCTATGGTCAATGTAAGAAGAAAACCACCTCAAGAGATCGCCACTGATTCCTATTAAGGCTAGCTTAAGCATAAGTGTGTTGTGATCAATCCGGTCGAAGCATTTAGAATAATCGGTGTATATTACGTCAACCTGTTTGCCCGCGTCCATGGCACCGGTAATAAAGTCATTGAGGAGCACAAGATTTGTAACTGTAGACCTACCACCTAGAAATCCATGTTGAAAAGGACCAAAAGAATGCTTCAAAGCTGAATACACTTGATCATATATGATACGCTCAAAAATCTTAGCTATTATGCAGAGCTTTGAGATGGGTCTGTAATTTTTGACTTCTGTTTTTGGTCCTTTCTTATGCACAGGCGTTATGAACGCGGACTTCCAGATGGCCGGCACAATGCCTTCACTCAGCGATTTTTGAAATAATAGCGCAATGGGGACTGAAATTGTATTAGCAGTAGCTATTAGGAAAGAAGCTGGGATTTTGTCGGGCCCTGCCGACTTTGATCTATCAAGTGACAATAAATGTTTCACTACTGAGTCCAGAGTGACTTCAACATTGGTGACGTGAGGTACAGGGGTACTAGATTGATAAAAAGGGGGTGAAAAAGTATTACTAGACGTAGCCTGCGAAAAATTTGAGAGAAAATATGTCGAGAATGCGTCACAGATCTCATCACCCGAGTTTAATTGGATATTATTATAGTTAAGGCTGCTTGGAATAGTACTCGATTTATTATTATTTTTTGTTTTAATATAGGTCCAGAAATATTTTGGGTTTTTAGTGATGGATTGTTCAACTTTTTCGAGGTAGGAAAGGTGACATTGCTTTTCAAGCATCTTTACCCTGTCTCACATACATCATACATCATACATCATACATGTAATACTTAAAACAAGATTGTTTAATTTATCAATGAAAATTTGCTTAAGTGTTGTCAGTATAGGTGGAATTTAAAAAACTACCATTCCTTTTTAATAAAGTTTTATTCACTATGTTTGCGATAGTTTTATGGTTTAAACTTTATTGCTGTCATTTTTAACAATTATAACTAGAGATCGGATAATCAGATGTATATTTATTTACCCTTAGTTGAGGTGTTTGTTAGCTATTATAGAATGCAATTTTGAATCAAAGCAAAATCTTGGTATTGCGTAATTGACAAATTTATTTTTTTATATAATAAAATCGGGAATAGGTATATTTTCGTATTTTTCTACGATTTACAATATTACGCACTTTTTTTTTGTCTATGGCTTACCGCCAATGTGAACAAAATTGTTACTTAACACGTTCCGGGACACTACTCCAGACACAATAGATGTTTTATTGTTTTCACGCCTGTAGGCGGGCACTGTCCCGGAACGTGTTAAGTGATCCTAACGCCATCTAGTGAGAGCTATAAAGTGATGGGAAAAAGAAAACTACTCATGGTTTCGAATGTTCGTGTCGGGTATAAGTGCTCCTTGTGAGTCTTTATAAAAAAAGCCGGAATCAGCGGCTTAACATGCCTTCCGAAGCACGGAGATGCTCGGGATATAAGTCACCTATATGGTCGGAATGGTCCATCCAAACACCGACCGCGCCGTAAGTTGCTTAACTTCGGTATTACTACCAAAGCGCTGCCACCACTGTGCTACAACACCCCAAGTGAGTAAGTGAGTCTTTATACAGAAATAAATGTTTTTTTTTAATAAACATGGTGTAAAAAAAAGTATGAGCCAAATTCAAGGGGGTGGTTGTCAATCGAGTTTAGAACACGGGAAAAATAATAAAAAAAATTAAAGAAAAGAAAAAATAATAATTAAACGAGTATTTCTATTACTACAGAAAAATACTCCACAAAAATACATTATTTATTAGGGGTCCATCCTAATAAATAGTGTTTTTTTAAATGATTATTTAAAAATACCATATGTATGATGATTGTCAATCCAACCAAACTAGCAGCCGCGCGCTCTATCTTACGCTACGGCACACAGTTCACTATTTAGTTTTATAGGTAGGTTATGTTTACGGCTTGAACTGGACTTCTATTTTCCCTTTGTACTTCACGGGCTCAGGACCGTCAAAAAACCCAAAATTTGATTAGACCAGTGCAAAATTGAGCATGTAGGTACCTTGGCTTACTTAAAAATTGGAATCAACTACTTACAATAAATCACGAATATAAATAATCAACTGTAGTAACAGTGTGTAGTAACAACCTACACTGGGCGCATGTAATTAATCGAAGTCATGTCAATTTTGTATTGCTCTGACCACTTTTGATCGGCTAGGCTTTCCGTAATCCACACTATTTTCAGATTACCAACGCACCGTTTCATGCACACTCATGTCAGCTTCGTCATGTCACTCTGACCATCTAATGGTAGGTTCTCATTATCTGAGAACCTGCGTCTACGATCCATTGCTACGCGCACGCATCCCGAGACAACCGTAAAAAAATAATGCACTTGACCTACTGACCGCTATTACTATGAGTTAATACTCGTTATTTGAAAATACACGTTATCAATGTGCAAAAGTGACAGATAGTGCGGCTACCTTAGTTTTGTAGCTTTTTATGAATAACGTGCGCGCAATCTTAGATGTTTTCGAGTATGATTTTGTACGGTGCTGCTTGATTTGATTTTAATCAATTAGTTTTATTGTAAATAGCAGAATCATTACCTAAAAGGACGCCTGTTGGGATTGGTGGATCGTCAACTGTTCTGTAGCAATTTAATGCCCCTGTATATCAGCCATTTGTTGGTGGCCTTATTAGGTTTTTTTTTATAGTTCGCTCTATTCTACTAATCAAGCTCTTACATATGACACTCATGTTGAGGTAGTAGTGATAAAATAATTATGGAATCCGCCATTTTGTAGCGGTGGCAATCTTATTCAAAAAAAAATTCAAAATCTTTATTTCAATTTAGGTCATGAAATGACACTTATGAACGTCAAAATATACAGTGAAAAAAATAAAAATAAATGTGCCCTGAAAGGGCCGAAACATGTCTCCTTATCTTAGATTAACAATCAGAACTATATGGTGTATTTTTAAATCCATACATCAAACAGAAAAGAGTAAAATAAAGGGGAAATTAAACCATTGAATAAAATAAAAAGCCTACGTTCGTTATTTCTTTATACATAGGTTCCCTAATATTTCAATTTTCTACCATTTAGTAGAAATGAGATTTTCTGACAATATTATTCCTTTACTAGTGTGCGTGACAGGGATATTGTTTACGCACACGTAGCTACAAAATGTGCGCGCTTTTGACAACGATCTTTGTTAGGAACCCTCCTTCTAGGTGTTTATATTCTCAGCAGCCAGGTATACGGCAGCTGCGGATTACTGCCTGCCCGACCAATCTACCAACTCGACTCTTGACTCGACCGCACTCCCGACCGGCAACCCAACCGATCCGTACCCGGACCTATAACTAACTTAAATGGGTTTATGACAACCAAGACGGAGGAATTTTGTGAACGAACACAATGAATTTGTTATTCGACCGACGACAGATTGAGTTTAGTGCTAATTGAAGTAATAATACTAATAATAGACGATCTCGATATAACTGAGCGGGTTGTCGAATACCCGGTGAGATGTAGCGAAATAATATTCGGTTACTCGACTAAACCGTTAAACTGGTAACTGTACACAAACTGTGCGTGAACGAGTCTGGGGGCTCGTGATAGCTCGCACATCGGCGTAATTAACGTTGAATCAATTTGCTTTGCAGGAGTGAATATTTATTATCGTTTCAATTGTTCATGACATAATAAACGAGAACGTAACAAACCGCAGCGGAGTATAATGCGAAGCGGAAATAATAATGGCATTTGTTAGAGTGGAGCGGCTGTCGGCGCCGCGGGCTTTGCCCGGCCTCACATCCTAATTACGCCAATAATAATTACACAGTAGTCGCTGGCAGCTGGCCTCCTCGCGCCTTCTGCTGTCTTGCTTGCCGTAATGAACGCTCAACTGCTACCCGATACTGTATCTTATTACGCACTACATTTCTTAATTGCGGCTCCCATCCACTCTAACATCGACGCTAATGACAAAACATGACTGACACGCGACGAAGTCTAAACTACATAATTTCTCCGGAGACCGGGCGTGTAGTGAGTTAACATTTTTTCATGACTGACTGCATCGAAGGCATGCCTATTAGCTTCGATATCGACTACTTTTTTTTTCCTTTAATCATCCGAGAATACTGGTACTATCCGACAGCGCTTCGACGAGCTAAAATAATTATCGTGGGCACTCGTAATTATTGCGATTCGTTCCGTGGCCCTACGAGGGCTAGCTGGGTCGGAGAGGCGATTTATTTTATCGCATCAATCAATTACATACATCGAATATTCGTTATTAAAATTTTAATTCACGGTCTGACCGTGAGGTCGTAGCGCTTTGCAGTAACGTTTTTGTAAAATAAATGATGATACGCCCGGGGCGGGTAACGCGATACGTCCGTTTCGCTGTATAAATAAAGCCGTTGAAGCGAAAAATTCATCAGAATTTATCATTCGTGTTTGCGTTGATTCTGCATGTTCCGCTCGGTATTTCTCTATCTGTACCGGGTTTAAAAATATCGTAGTTTGATTAATTTTATTACAGCTGAGGCTCAAATAAACAGTTTTTTTTTATATCAGTTTAAGTTCCGATGAATGATTACGTCGGTGGATATTAATAGCTTGTCCACTTACAATGAAACCTCGAATCGGAGTGAAAACAATTTGCGTTACAAGACAGATTGTCTTCGGGATCGGCGGGCGCGGTGTTCGTATTTATTTTATGTAAGCGGCGAGCTTGACTGCCAGTTAGCAGTTAGTTTAGCGGGGCTCTGATCAGCCGGTGATCAACATGTAAATTTATTCAGAGCGATCAGTATAATCGGCCCGAGCGGTGCTATTAACCTCATTCGCGGCGACGTGTAACATGTTAAAGATCATGCTCCCCTGATCACGCCGATAGAAATCTTATTAATTTCTCACATTATACCATTATTAAACTTTTTTTAGAGATATAATTGTATGTGCACGTTTAATGAATTCTTAATAAGACAAGAATAAGATCTAGACGTTTATTGGCCGTAATGCATAATTAATCACTCGGAAAGCATTATTTATTCATTTAGATAAGCAATTATGCAGATAACATATTTTTCGTGTTTTATGAGCTAGTTAAAACAGCGATAGTTAAAGCAATATGGAGACACTCGTATTTGAAACTTAATAACCGTATGTTAATGTCGACTAAAATAAGACGTAAACAGAAAAGAAAAGATTTCTAATTTTTCGCCGCATTCCGAACAAAAGACATTACCGCGCATATAGAGTGTACTTTTTGCGAAAGTTCCGTTTACGCATCCAAATAGTCATATTATTCGGGGGTAAGAATAGAAAACATTTTATCACCAAGGGAGGCACCCTCGTTCGAACTCCATTCATAATAGCGTATTGAGACAGTTTAAGTATGGAGTGCAGACAATGGTTACGGTTTATAGATATTGTGCAACTCAAATAGCAGGGAACAGTCGAACGCTCGTATAATTTACAACGGCAGCCATTATGACCGACTCTGTGGACACGGGGCTTAGAGCGAAAAGTACAACGGAGTGAGAACTTCAATTGATATCTCGTCTTTAATTATCACGCTCCAAAACTTTTCCAGTTAGGGAGCGATTCTAAATTGATTCCACAAGCACTTCAGAAATTTTTAGAGCCCTTGACAGTGATTAATGAAAGGAATTTCGGAGTCTGAAACGCGTTCGCCTCCCCTCGGCGAATAATACGAAGAAAAGCAAAGGGATCCACCCCATCTCGTACGCGATAAAATATACCTTCACGTACAGTAATTTGACTTGGCCATAAAATATTGTGGTCGCAATATCTTATATTGGCAAAGCAGCTGTTGCGCTACGAGGTACAAACTAGGATAATTTGATGTGGTTAAGCGTGATAAGTTCATAAAGACTGGAGGCAATTTACATGAGTCTTTGGCAATAAGTTTGAGTCACGTCGGCTTGATAAATGATGCGCTGCGCGTTGTGAAAGACGTCATTGTCGAGTACGAGATTGAGCTACACGCATTTTAAGCATATGTTGGCCCTTTTATAAGCACTAAACAAAATAGAATGTGCAGCACATAAGCTTTACTCCGGAAAGTTGATAGAGAAGCAATTAGTTTGTCAGCCATCAATAAGCCAGCCTTCCATTGAATCAAAGTTTATATAGATTTATCATGGCATTAATGTGGGGGTGGAAAATACAACTCTATTGAACGAGGAAATAATTGCAATGTACTGTATAACTAGATCCGCAAGCACGAGATTTGAAATGTATGTTTGGGTTGGGTCCACATTTCTGAGATGTATAAACTGGAGTTCTA
>OY757270.1:4072249-4084295 GCA_963584085.1 Pyrausta aurata | reverse complement strand
GCCCTCCCTCATTGGCGCCGCCATGCGCGCCGGCTCGCGCCCGCCCCCCGCTGCCCCGCACACGCACACACCATTGTAGCCCTGCAACAACCAGCACCGAGTCAACCCAGGCTCTCCCTCGACCAAAACCACCAGCATCAGGGGAACCATAGGCAGCATGCCCTTGATGCGCCTTCTCTACGTGGTTGCCATTTTGTACATTTCAAGGCAGTAGTATCTCCCTAAGTAGTTGTTGCTTCATACATTTATTTCTATGTTATGATAGTGAGGAATACTGGAACTACCTTAGAATTATGAGCATGACAACAAAAAAAAGAAAACGTATGGTCTAACTCTACAGCTAAAATACCACTGTTTTTTTGTGTCATGCTTAAATGTAAGTAATGTAGGTAACCTTTTCCTTTTAAACGCACGTACATTTTAGATCGTAGTGCAATAAATTGCAAAGATAATGCCTTTCCAATTAAGGGGATTGAGAGCGTAAAAAGATATGATGTCCGATACGTTTCAATATGGATGATGCGTGCGCCTAATGAGCGAGCATTGCTCAAGTATGGGTTTGAATACAAATGTTTGATTAATTTTATTATGATACCTTTCGAAACCATTGAAATGTCCGTTAACGACTCGTTTCGTACATCTCTATAAGTCGAATTAGCCAATCGAGGTGCGGGCTCTTACGTTGCGCTATAAAATAAAAATTAATACCCATCTCTGTGCCTAAATGAACATGTCCATTTAAAATTATACCTTTATAGAAATTTCATATCGTTCGCATTTATAACCAATTCAAAGGGGCAATAATCGTAAAATAGTCATAAAACAGCTCAGATAAGCCCGGTTTCTCTCACACGGCGTATATAAACTCGGGCCAGTGCGTGCTTGGGGCCTAAGCTATGCTTATTTAGTACAATTTATATTCCTAATAATACCATTAGAATGGCACGAATACGCAGTTCACTTCAATCGAGTAATGTAAGCGACGTTAACCTCCCAAGTGTTTTAAGTAAATTGATAAAGGGAATTAAGCGTATCTTTAGAATCTAAATCCATCGTAGCTAAATTGAGTTTCAATTTTAATTTATAAGCCCGGACCGTTTTGTCATGAACACAGACAGTTCTATTTAATAATTCATTTCTAAATTATTCACAGATCATAAAAATGTAGGCGTGGAAAATTCGCTAGGAATGTAACCCGATGACAAATTTAAAACAGCTCTATTAAAATTTAGATCGAGGCGATAACGTTTATCAAAACCAGCTTACCCGGCGGCCAAGTTTATTTTCATTTAAATGATGTTTTAATTTTTACTTATACAATGTTTTTAAAGACCGAATTCTTAACAAAAATGGCAGGCACTCAATCACTTTTTTCAATGATTTGAATGACTACGAGTGAATTAAATGGACGGTCTGAAATCTAATCGAAAAAGATAAGGAATTAAAAACTCTAAAACTTCCGAGTCAATTTTCCGATCCAAAGGTTTATTAATTTATTTATCCGAACTGTGTCTAGTTATTTTATTACCAACAGCGTCAAAATCAAATTGCTTTTGATCAAATGGTAAATTATGAACAGTTTATCTTTAATCCAATTTGCAGTATTTAGACATGCGATAGATAAGATCTGAAATCGCATTCGCACTTAGGTCTTGTCTCGGTCATAAATAGAGAGTTTATAATTTTATGGTAATCTATGCGTCGAAATGTTGTAAATTATGATTTCCTTTGTATTCATATTGGTTCAAAGCTCAGAGGAGGCAGCAGTTCTACATAACTCTTAGGTTTTTTTATCGATTATAGGTACCTACCTCAATTTCATGTACGTTTGTTGGTGTACGTAGGTACGCATTTACCTAAACTAGAATGTAATACCTATCTATGTTCATGATAAACATTTTATTGTATCTTAGCGGAGCTATTACGCTAATTTGACGTTTATCAAGTTTAATAGCGCTCATAAATAAGGTTACATTAATTGCTATTTTAATGGAGAAGCTAAATAAAACCGTTCAGGATGGCTGCGTTGTACCAGGAAGACATGGCTGGGAGGAGATTACTTCCAGGGGCCGGTTTATAGCGCTGCCTTTAACTGCGCCCTTTTGATAACTCCTCGTAACTTTTTTATGACGCGCGTGCTTATGCGAGCCTGGTACAGAGACTCAGTCTTTATCGGAGTTACTAGCAGAATCGAACTCGGAAATAAATATTTTTTTATTGACCTTACCTATGGTTTTTACCACTGGTTTTTACATTCTGATAGGTTATTATTATGGACGCATATGGTATGTTATAAACTACCATAATACGTCTTCAATTGAATACCATCTACCACCATGGTAGACCACCAGCCGAGGCTATAAAAAAACATTTTTTAACGGGTCTTTATTGCAACAGGTAGAGAAAACACATCGTCCAAGTAGCAAGTAATATTTAGCATTAAAGTACGAACCTAATGCTCGTTTGTTTTTGTATAATGTTTGAAACTTTTACGACGACCAACTGCAACCCCAGTTTGGATAACTAATCCTGTTGAGGGCTGACAGCAAATTGAGAAGGGTCTTTTTGTCCGTATCCCACATAAAATACACGAAGTATGTTATTTTCATTCAGTTGACTGACATTAGATAGCCAGCGGGCGTATTTCAACGGAAGATCGGCGAGTGTATGTCTCTCGATGTTATTCAATCTGTAAGTTTGACATTTACGTCGATAGCCAATACAATACCAATAAACCTATTCGCAATCCGTTTCTCTGCATTGTTTCGAGTCAAGCCGAGGCTTAGCTCTAAAACGCCGCCAATAAATCCGTAATGCCGAGCTCATTCCGACTGACTGAATGCACCCGCACGAAAAGGAACGAAAAGGCAGATAAATCGCGACGTATTCCATTATACTCGAACCGTATGTTTGTCAATAGGCCGCCTGATTGGAAGCTCCGAGCTCCTCGGCTCGATGTGAGCCTAGTACTGCTCCCTGCGATTACTCAACCAACCGACACCCAACTTCCAACTTTATTAACATAGAAATAAGAAGAACAAGCACCAAACTCGTAGTTGCCTTCCGCAGTGATTTACAGACCGGCCGTGCTACTTGGCGCTCTGCCCGAGCATCGAACCCGAACCAGAGGTGCACTTTACAAAAGAAAAATTGTTTGTACCGCGGAAATATGTTAGCAATTTGCCGATATAAGCTAGCAGGAGTGCGAATCTGTTTTATTTTATTGATCAATTTATAACATTTTGTCAGATGCAATGCAACACACCTTAGCTTACAACAAACACAAATCGTCGAATATTAAGTGACGTGCGTGGGCGGGCTATCTATATTTTCGTCGGCGAAGACAGCGTCACGGCACGGACCGGGCTAATATTAATGACGATATCTTTTTTGGTCCATCTGCTTAATAATAAATATTGGCGTAAAATATTACAAGGCCGAAAGTTATTAATAATGATCGCAATAGTCAACGAATACGTCAAATCATTCATATCTTTAGTCAATAGTTCTCATCGTTTTATGAAAAAGAAATGTTATTTTCACATTAACCTACGCACTGTCGTGTTGGCGTCAGCGTGAAATAAATAATGGCGTAGAAATCTTAAGGTATCGTTTACAGCCATAACAATGAACGTGTATTTTAAACTATCTTCAATGTTTATCGAGATAACAATACCCGTTTCAGTGGTTAAATCGTTATAGAAAATGTTTAAGTGGAGCAGTTGGTGGGCAAACAAAAGGAGGAAATGTTGGGATATCCTACAGAGTAAATATTGCAACAAGAGAATGAGGGAATTATTCGAGCTATTGTTAACACTATCGACTTGTTGTATTAATCAATATCAATATAACTGACATAGGTGAAAAAGAACTGGAGCTCTATTTTTGAATCACTCGCTTGGATTTGGCGTGTGATTATGTTCGAAAACAAATAAAAAATCTACGTAAATCTCACGAAATATAGACTGGAGTACTCAAAAATTTGTGCTTATTTTTTTAAATCTCTCCTATGTGAATTACAACAACATTTGTCCTTTAATCAATTAATACCACACTCATGGAGATTGTTTGAGTAAAACTACACGTAGAATAAAATCATGAGTTATACTCTGATTTTTTATTAGATAGACCAAAATGACATTTGGTGGGTGGCCACTTTTTCGTAATTTAAAAAAGTGTTGGTCCCTAATAATCGTTAAAGTTTCAAATTTATTCAATTGTTGTTTATAATCGATTTTAAAATATTCAAATAAAATCTGTATTAAAAAATTAGGAAACCTACAAAATCATAATTATTTCAATGAATTAATTTATAGAAAGTATTAAAAAATCAGAATCGGTAAGGTCATACAAAAATATTTCTATTGCAAGAGAAACCTAGATTTTTCTACTCCTTAGAAAATATGTTTTATGTTATTACGTTTATTTGTAGCTATAAGTTACGTTTAACATGTATAATTTATCCTCATAAGTAAAAACACATTAATGAAAATTCATATCACAAGTTCAATTAATCTCGTACAATTTAATTGTTACACCACTATGGGTACTACGCTAGCAACATTAAAAAATAATAAGTTCGATTGAAGCTGTCATTCTGGTCTATCTTATTATAAATCAGAGTATAGACAGTTAGATTTTTGTCAACATGACAATCAAACGATGAACAGAGACTCATCTAAACATAGTAGGAAAGGTCATAAAGTATTTTTATTTTACTTCTTCGCAAACAATGGCCTTGTTTGCGAAGAAGTAAAATAAAAATAACAATGACTCAAAATATACTATAACAATGACTCAAAATATACTTATACTTCTTTAGCCAAACGTGGAAGATACCTAACTCATTAACTCTTTTCTGTAGGTAGATAAATGTCAGTCAGAGAAGGCGTCATTCACACAGAATATAATTTACCTAGCTGAAATATAGACCCTATATGTAACCACCAGTCATCGATTCTAAATGGTTTCAATTTATTATAATGAATAATAAATATTATAATTTTTAACACAATATTTTTTTTCTGTATCCTAAACTCGATTGACAATCAGCCTCTTGAATTTGGCTCGTTTTTTCACACCATGTATACGGTCGTTAAATTGCAAACGCTTAACTATTGTTTTCTCTATCGCCTGCGTTATAGTTTGTAAATGTGTAACACAAACAATACAATGGAAAACTGACATACGATCTAACTGATCTAAGCCTCTCCATGAGATAATAACCAAGTGTTAACGAAGACACGTAATGCAATAGAAATGGCATGTGAAAGTAATCATTCATTTGCAATGCAGTGGAATCTCTAAATTAGTTTTTTTTACAGTGATGGCAAATCCTTTGCTTACTATCTAAACTAAACAAAACTGCATACGGCCAATGGACATTTCCAGGCTACGAACTCTTCAACAAAAAAAGTACCGTCTAAAATATGAGCTCTTAGAAATCGCTAATGCTGTGCCTATCGACAACGATGCAGAGGAGTATAATAAACAATTAAGCCTGCATAAAATATGTAAGCAGTAGGAGGGCTCAGTACTGAATTCCACAAGCAAAACATCATAAGTATTAAGATCACTACCAACGAACATGTTTTGCTACCGTACTGACAAGTGAAATAAATGTCCACAGAAACAGAGTAAATGTAACGGACCACAAGTAATCTGTCACGTCACGTTGGTGCAGCCAGAGATAATATCGGTGGGATATTTCAAGACGTCATGTTAATACAGCTGCGGGAAAGTGAATACACGAATCTAGTAGCCCGGTGCCAAATAGTGATACCATTCACTATTTGACCATTTAGTAGCTTTTGTGGCAGGAATTTTGCTACTGTGTACGCTAAATAATGTAATGATACAGAAAGCCGGTTTTCAGAGCATATTTGATGATGAAGATAAAAAACAATCAATCATTCAACGAATAGAACTAGCTACTCAACTAGTTTTAAGATAAATTAATACTCGTACAAACTATCGAATAATAAAAAAATATGTAAACAATATCAGAAATAATCATTTTATGATAGATAGTACAGCTTCGAATGAACGATGTAATAAAGAAAGTTTGTCAAAAGTTTCATAAACTTTCAAGTTTCAAAAAGCTTCTCTAAGGCATGTGTAACATTCTTTCCCTCCAAAACCCTATTGGACAAATAAGTATTTTATATCATACGAAGGCCCGAACTTCAAGAGAAAGGGCCACTCAAACAAAAGGGGAAAAAAGGCAAAGCAGAAGAAGAAGAAAGCCCGAACTCGCTTACTGCGATTTAACCCACTTGAGGTTTTTTATAGTAGGATAACAATGTTAGTTAGGTTTAGTTATAATTGTTGTAATAAATAAATTAAAAAAAACCGACATAGTTGAATTGGAAAGACTGTCAAAACCACACAAAGAAATGTCCAAGCAATCTGTCACGCATCTAGCACCGTATAATAAACCTTCGCATATTATCTCACGTACCCCGCAAGGATTCTAACTATCCAACAAAATTGCTATTCGACAGTAAATTGGCGCGCTTTATACGATGAATAATGAGCGGGGTAATACCGCATTATCGTGTTAAACATTGTGCGGTAATTGTATTATTAAACAATGTCCGTTATTAGTAGTTGACACCGAATTTTGTATCTAGCGTCATCATCGCCAGTACCTAATGTAATCGGACATTCTGATTTCGCTTAATACTGGCCTCTATTTCAAATAGTGACAGTCAATCGGTATTCCAATCTGAGTTAGTTAATTTTTGATAAGCTCTGATTGTTAATTATTATAATTGAATCGGTTGGCAATCACTAGTATTTTTATTAAAAGACCTGACGTAAAATATTAAATTAACAAAAGATAAACGTACATTATTACCTTATTATTATTATTACCTTTTGTACACTTTTATTTGTGCAATAAAACTTTTAAATAAATAAATAAAATAATTAAAACTGTTTCAATTTATAGATCGTGCACATTACTGTTATCAACGCTTAGTACGATTGCGCACTAGCTATCTACGTGTCAATTTATCCATCAATCAATAAAGCTAGCGTTTACAAGGACTATTTCATTACCCAGTAGGTACTTACTTAATGAAAAACTTTCTACAAAAATGAAAAACTATACGATGCCCCTATAAAATAATAATAATAATACAACATACGCCTGGGCTTCAATTCGTCACTGAGTTGTACTACGAGAGTACAATTGATATAGGCTCGCTATTTTGACAGCAGCGTGTCACCTTTCAATGCTGCTGACTTTATTATAGCACACGATGTGTTATAGGACTACTGAATGACTACTGTAGTCCAACAGTAGAAGATGCTAAAAATAAGCGACTCGGGGGGCTGTTTAGATCATACTTTTGGCGTCGCTGATCAACAAAGTTGTAGCCTAGTGAGTGTCAAATAGGTCTATTCAAAAACACATGCTGTACCGTTACATCCGTTACCATGTAAAAAGCGGATGAAAAATTGCACAGCGCCTCTAACGGTCACTTGCAGAACTATTATCGGAAGTATGAGTTTTGAAAACCAAAGCATGATTCGAATTACAAACACGTCAGTTTCGAGATATCACTACCACTCTCCGCCACTAATTGAGTGGCTCGTAACCTGATATGATAAATTGCACAGCTACTACCAAATCGTGGCAGCCGAAATGAACGATTTCGGCATTCAATACGAAGAACAAATACTCTTTACAACCGAACCTATGTATTTACGTAAGGCCTGCTGAATGAATGGAGATAGAAAGATAATAAAATAATCCCATCACAATTCACAATACAATACGCTAAAATAGAGTACACAATACAATCCAATGCCAAATACTTGGTAACGATATCTCCTTTTATAAATGTTTGACTAGTATTAAAATGTTTAAAGAATGAGTCAGATATCATTGGAAGGTTAAGTTGAATATTTAGGTATTTGGTGGGAACAGAGCAGCCTGTGCAATAAAATATTTATAAAAGTAAAAATGTTTTAGAAAAATAAACCAATTTACCTAGTTAGTACATTATTCTTTTTAGTTGTTACTATGTTACTTCATTCTTTAGTTGCTTTTTGACTGCACCCATTACCATCTTTCTGCATGACCTTAAGGTTTGACTGGCAGATAATGCTTTGAGCAATAGTCTTCGAACAAACAAACACACTTCGCAGTATGTTTTTTCAAGTCAAAAATTGGATACGAAATACTTGAAAACAAGTGGGTAAAGAACTTGAAAACAAAATGACAGTCGGTTAGTAATCAGATTACGAAATGAACCATGGCTGTGCGTAATCTAGTAAACAACACAGTTTTCATCCTTTTCTTACCAACGGTCCACTCACACTATGGTGGAATAGGCTAGTTTCCACTAAGAACAAATCACAATGTTGGTAGTTTCTTTCTAGTAATCAATTATGGTTCGGAGATATCATAAAACTAATTATTTTTAGGAATTTTAATCAGGATAATAATCCTGATTTAGTATGTAATATTTTAAATAATTTAGTTTGCCCAAAACGCACAAAGGCATCCGCTAAAAATCAGCGTCGTGGTATGCGTCCCGCTGCCACGACTAATGCTGGGCGGGTGCTTTTTCGACTCGAGTAGTCTACCCAGTTCAATTTTTTTAATTTTATTTTTTTCTCGGTCAAATAAATTTAATTTCTTTCTTTCTTTTACATTAGGGTACATGACCGTAACGCCTATCAGAGAATGTGACGGCATGCCTTGTGCGATGGCGTGCATTTTTGCTGTCATTGACAACTCTTCATAGTATTTTGATTAAAGACTATCAAACTTCCGCCGTGACGTCATTAAGTACGCCATTACAGTTCGAGAGTTTTTGAGACCCATTCAAATTGACATTTTTAAATTTGTAATTAAATCATGTTAATGCTGAATATTTTCATCAATATATTCTAGTTTTTGAAATTTAGTCAACTAGCTTATTATGTCGACCCCTTTCACAATAAAAAAAATACTAAACACGAATGTGAAGAGGTCGTCTTCACATTCGTGTTGTGTGCAAAGGCTCTCCAAAAGCAATATTTTATTTGTAAAGAAGGTGAATTGATTTGGATATTCGAGGTCGTCATCTAGTGTACAATATCAGGTTAAGCGTGAAAGAGTGAGGCGAGCAATATCGGGGATTATCTCACTCAGACGTCTTTAAACATGAAAAGAATTCGTTTTTATCGAAACTCCTACTCATTTGGTCTTATCTCCCATTTGTTGGGAGCTTAACCGAGCTCTATTTGAGAAACTTGTCTGGCGGTTGATTTATTTTTACGAAAGGTTGGTTATCCATTAATCTAGTTATAACAAATTGTTTTTAATATAGAAAGTTATCTTTTCAGCAAAACTTTGTATTTGATTTTGTACCATATTTTTTATCATGAAACGCCGTCAATTAAATAGTGTATTTTACTAATGATTTGGTGAACGTTATAATTTTATTTTAGAAACCGGTGCCAACGAGCCAAACTTAGACGAAATATTGTACAAATTAGGAATGGCTCCGGAAATTGAGGAGTCATCCCTTTCAAAGAATCGGAGATTTACCGCGGAAACATCAATGGGATAACAATTTACTAGTTATTTTTGATGTCAGAGATTTCTATTATAGGTAAATAGTCTGAAATGTTATGTAAACTTAATGTCCTTCGACCTACTAGGCTAGGCTAAAGGCTTTGACACACTGGATGCGTTCTATAGAAACGCTGCCATGCCCGTTTCCGGTCAATTTCGTATGGAGCTGACCGCAGAACGCGTCCAGTGTATTTTTAATGATACAAAAAGGTCGGTAACGACAATCTTAGTTTCTACTATTGGACACAAAATATGAATCTACGGAATATAATCTGATACTTTTATCTTAATTCTTAAAAGATGAAATAATTCCTTAGGACTTCTTAGAAAACAGTATTGAGTCAATATCCGGGAGTCGTCCCAGAAATAACTCATCGTATCGTTAAAGTCTTACTCTCAGGTAAACTGATAACACGGAGTTAAGAACACGTGTCACTGCCAGCCAGCTTTCTTACCATAATCACAAAATAAATAATACTTATTTTAAGACTTAGACAAAACCTGACAAAATAAGTATGCGGGTCAGTTTAGTTAGCTAGTTTAGCCTCGAGTTTGGCAGTCCCGCGCTATTTTGTTAAATTTAGCTGAGAGTTAATGACAATCATTATTCATTAAATAAATTAGATGGATGTAAAAATAATACTGTTTAATCATACAAACTACCATTTTTTTTTTCCTACGACATATATTTAATTTTAATAATTAAAGAAGACAAACACAAAATAACTGATTATTACTCACCTAACACGCTAATGAACAGTTAATATTTAAATTGTAGATAAGAAGGTACCTGTAGTATCCCAGCATCCCGGGTATCGGCTCCTTACGTCACACTGACTAACACGTCCGTCCTCTACCGTGGTGGCGAGTAAACTATCCCCACTACCACCCCGCCCCGGCGTCGTCGGGGAACCAGTGTGCGCAGGAGACGACAGAATACTTCCTTCTCTTTTTCACATACACTACATCCCTCCCTTGTTTTAATTTAAATAAAACTATTTATTTTATATCTCGATTAAATCATTTATGAAATCATCAATTTATACATATACATATTGGTATTGACATGTTGATATACATATATATATTTTTTTATCCTTCTTCCATCCTCCCTTATATTATAAAGCTTTTTTTTGCCAGTTTCCTATACCTGTATTCAAGTGGAAAATGTTTTTACTTAAATTCTGACTAAGTGTAGTTTCATCATTCCATACTCCAATGTCCCCGTTCTAATATTCTGAATGCAATACATCAACGAGAGCAGTTTTTAATGAGTTAAAAGCTGTCTGCTGCCCTTCCTACCATAACTATCTGATATCCAATTTTGTTGTCATTCTTCAAACGAAGCAGTTTCTTCAAAGTTCGGTCTTTGTAGCCTCATTTGGTATCCACTTTTCTACATAATATATTAATCTCATAAAGATTAGCAAATCCGCTATTATCGTATAGGTTTTTGCGATATTAAAAACCTTTCGCAAAAATGAATGTTATCATGTGCCTTTAGTCCGGGTCCGGGTTAAGTTCAAGCTGATGAAAAGCATACCATATGACGTCTAGTTTACTAAATACTTCAACGTCCTAATTATTCAGTAATATAAATTAAATCAATAAAAATATTTATCTCTTCATATACACTCACTTCAGACCCTACCACAGCCTCGAGCAACTGTGGGCTAGTGCTGGAAAGAAACTATGCAAGAAACATAATTCACTATAATTGTCAATGCCTCTTTTAAAAATTAACAATGTTTTTGGTTGTTAAAAGTAATTCATACATTATGATATTTTTGAATAATTAACTTCTTTTTAATACCCTTCGTCATTAAAGCTTTTGAAACAACCAAATCATAAATCGGTTAGTCTACTACTTATGTTTCTTATTATTTTTTCTTTTTGTACATTACCTTATGAGAGAAATAACGACCTTTTAAATTCTAAATTGGGAAATAAGAATACTGAAAGTACAGTACAGATAACATCCTTTTTTTTTTTTAACCACTTCTAAAGAACCTGAGGTTGTAATGTAGATTATAAATTATAATAGCTCAAACAAGGTATGAATATAGTTGGTATATTGGAGGCAAGTGGTAATTTTCACGTTTTGTAGCACGCAAATGCAAACATCATTCTCATCAATTGGAATGATCTATTCTAACCCCCTCTACTTTTCAAATATTATGTCCTATCACTCCAAAAGTTCTTCTATATTTTTTTTTTTGCGTCGACTTTTTCTGTGATACAGGCTTGACTTATCAATATGTTTTTATTATCATCATCATCAAACTCTAGAACTTGGCCGTTGTCAGCGGAGCTTTCCATATTTTCCGAGTTTCTACCATTTTCTCGACTTCCTGATACGATACGACGTTAAACGTTAGCTTTATTTGCCCCACATAGCTTATTATTCTTCTTCCTCGCTTCCTTCTATCTTTCTATTCTTATTTATTTTTTATTTCAAGACTTTATTGCACA
>OY757270.1:4019749-4067249 GCA_963584085.1 Pyrausta aurata | reverse complement strand
TACCTTTTAAGAGTTTGAACTTTATTTGTTTGTGTTGCTTTGTTAATGGTTATAGCGAATACTCTACTTTCTTGAATTTAAATCGTAAATTCAAAGGGACAATTATATGTAAAGATCTACGCCATCATCATCATCAACACCCAAAAGCCTTCCACTGCTAAACATAGACCCCCCACGAAAAGTTGCAGATTGGACACCCTTCGACCACAGGAGCAGCGTAGAATGTCCACCGACAATATGAACAAACGATCTGCAATCTACACTGGACACATACCGCTTGATACCTACCCTTTTTGAACACAAAACAATATTATTTACTATAGCGTTTCCCTATCCTCACCCTGGACGTGACTCCCAACACCGGCTCGCCTCACAAGCACACATAGCGATAGCCTACGTCCACTCTCGGCCGCGGCTCCCGTGTTGTGACCATAGACATCTAGACGTGTATAGACTATGTCACTGACGTAGCAACCTATGTGGCTTGCCCCGAGACGGTGTGTATCTACTTATGTATAGATACCACAAACACTACATCCCTTTCATATTAAAATGATTTTTTGCTTTTTATTTAATGAGTTTGCAAACTAATATATACTGGACATCAAATTCCAAACGCTATAAATGTACTTTTTTGACTTGATTGTAGCAAGTCCCATATTTCAACACTACCGATGCCGATGCCATGGCCTATAATCTATAACGATATGGCTCGTTCAATCGTTGCTACACGATCCGGAATCTTTTCATCATTTCACATCATTCCACCGATGATATTAGTTGGGTATTTTTACAAGTATATATTATTTTTACAAGTGTTTATTTTGATTCGTTTTATTATTTTACGCTTACATTACTTCGTGGATTGTGCCATCTATCAAATCGAGCGAGTTTCACAATTATTTGTTATTTGACTTTGTAGGCGTATCATTTATTTTTATTTTAACTTTATTATTTTCGAAGTCTATGTCTCAGGAATAACACATACTTAATATATCCATGTTTTATTGTGATTCCCAAATACGTTTTATTCTCGTAGCTATTAATTCTTCTACTGACTTTGTTCTACTGAATCATTGTTTCTGGACCTCATTATTTTGGCTAAAGCTTATAACACTACACTAGCCCATCTTCTCTTCCTTTTAACAAGTTTACAACACTATCGTTTTCTAGATGATGCTGCTAGAACTGCTAACAGTCCTAGCTTATAGCCGTACTACTACTACTCCTTACAATGAACATGGCATAGCATCGATATATTTACAATACCTACACTGATTTTATGGAACCTCAAAGTCACTGCTTTACCCTCATATTTAAAGTATCTCAAATTCAAATTAAACAAATTCTTTTTATTTTATGATTGTATGGAACTGTATTAGAATAACTTACAAATTGCATAACTTAGGTTGTTTTTTTTTCTTTCTTGATAATAGGTGCTGTTGTTAGTAGCCTAATTCAGAAAGTCACCCTTGCTTTCTGGTACTTCCAATTTCCTAATTTAATAGATGGATGTAACTTATAGCCGTAAAGTCAACAATAATTTACTCATCTTTGATAAGTAGTAAGATAATTCAGTCATTTTAAATGTTAAGTTATGGTTAATCCGGAAATAATATTCGACATTTATTTTATGTTCGAACTAATAATTTAACGGCATATTTTTTTTTTATACCAAGTTTTTTTTTTTTTTTTTTTAGGATAGGGAAAAGTGTACTCCCATTTAAGGTACTCTTTTTTGTGGCTGTACGGAGATGATCCTTAGCCCCACAAGAGAGCATGAAAAACAAGCGAGAAAATGTTGTCTACATAATCTGTGCATGAGCTGTTCTCAGCAAATTAAATATTTTAACAATACCATGTGTGACTACAAATGAATGCAAACTTATTTTTTTTTTTAGGGTACACTTTTTCCATTTACCTACGTTATTCTTATTGTGGCTGTACGGATATGATCCTTAGCCCCAAAAAGAGCGGAAAAACAACAGGGAAATTGTTGTCTACTATTTGTGAATGAATGATTTCTACCAATTTATTGGAAATCTACGCACAATTTAATGAATGACTACTTTGAATTCAATGGATGTTAACATTCAATTTAATGGATGCTACTTTACATTTAATGGATCTTACTATACTTCTAATTTAATGGATGTCTAGGTACTTCCAATTTAATGGATATCAAGGTACTTCCAATTTAATGGATATCAAGGTACTTCCAATTTAATGGATGTCAAGATGCTTCCAATTTAATGGATGCCCGGGTACTTCCAATTTAATGGATGTCAACGTGCTTCCAATTTAATGGATGCCAGGGTACTTCCAATTTAATGGATGTCAAGATGCTTCCAATTGAATGGATGCCAGAGTACTTCCAATTTAATGGATGTCAGGGTACTTCCAATTTAATGGATGTCAACGTGCTTCCAATTTAATGGATGCCAGGGTACTTCCAATTTAATGGATGTCAAGATGCTTCCAATTGAATGGATGCCAGAGTACTTCCAATTTAATGGATGTCAGGGTACTTCCAATTTAATGGATGTCAAGGTGCTTCCAATTTAATGGAGTCTTCATGATCGAGAATCTGAAATCACAAGTACACTATTAAAATAAATTTCACATTTTAATTATACTAGCGGGCCCGCCCCGTCTCATAAATACCGATATTATATAAGCCAATCTGCTATTCGGAGCGAAGACAAATCCAACAGAACAAATGTCACGAAAACCGGTCCACCCGTTCCCGAGTCCCAAGCGGTGCAACTACAAAGTGTTACACTTTGTTTATGTATAATAATAAGATAACATATCACATCTTTTCTTAAATCAATCTGTTAACAAATAAACCTTAAACAAAAAATGCAAAGTGAACTCTAATTTCATACATGCAATATATTGTTTCGGAACTTGGTGCCCAATGGATTAAATATGTTAGGGCTCCAAAATAGAATATCATTGCGATAAAAAAGAGCAAACCGTTACTAATCTGAAAGATGTTCACAATGGCTTCATCCCATTGCCTCTTTTTTCTACTATTTCTACTACTAAGTAGAGTGGGTATAACTGATAGAATTCGGCAACATAATATAACACTTTTGTTACTAATAAATAACATGTTAATTTTGACGTTATAATAATATTAGTCTTGCAGGACTGATATGCTATTTTACTAGTACTGCAAACAGAAAGCCTTTTTGCTATAACTTAAAACTCAATTTCAAATGTCGTGGAAGGGGTTATTTTATAGTTATCGTCGATCTGATATGTTAACGAATTACTGCAATCAAAACTTGTCTTACTGCTATGACTTAAAACTCAATTTGAAATGTCATGGAAAGTGTTATTTTTATTAGTTATCGTCGATCTGTTATAATATCGAATAACTGCAACCAAAACATGTCTTATTGCCATGTCTTAGAACACAATTTTAAATGTCGGTAGAAACATCACAATACCTCCGCCCAGAAATATGTTGTTTCTTTAGATATAATGATAATTCTTTATATAAATAATGCAATGGCCGTACTTGTGCCTTTTTTTTTTGCAACAAAAAAAATAGATTTTAATAACACCACCAAGTGTGTCATGGACTAAATGATTTCAACATCATATTTGATTAAAAATAAATATTATATTAATTATTCCGTTATAATAATAAATAAAAAATAATAAAATAAAAATAAAACTCTTTTATTTCAGACCAATAGTGTCCATACAGGCTAGTAACAAAAATACTTAAAAGCTATGTTAGTATAATAATCGCTCACTCCCACTACTAAGTACATTTGACTTAATCCAGGTGTAGGTGACTCACCAGGGACGGGTGTGTTCATTATGAAATCTTCTTTCTCACTCCCACCTTTAGCTGTAACCCTAAGATCTGTCAGTGTTCATCGAATCTGCAACTTTTAAGGTTAAGGTTCCGTTCTTTGACTAAATAATAAGTTAACGTTATTCTGTTGCGTTACTAAAAAAATATTAAATATTATTTAGATTTGCACAAAATCTTTAAAGTTAATTTATCCAACCTTAACTACTAGTAATAGGTGTGATAATTAGGGTGTCATTTAAAATCTAAGCCGGTTGTTAATGAGAAATAAAATATTTAATTAATGTTTGATGATACCATACCTTTGCCTGTTCATCATCCGCATAAAAGAAAAATAAAGCGACGTTAGCGACATCACAGGTTGCTTCCCCAAACCCCTTAAGGATCCCAAACGCTCTAAGAGCTTTCCAATCTGTGTAGTATCTTTCATATCTATGACTTACTTAATCTGTGCCACCATATGATGACTGTCGAAATTATAAAAAAACAATAATTTGCTTTGTCGAAATCAACAAAATCTCTGAATGTTTACATTATTTACTATAAAAGCTGCAGTCCGCGTTATTCTGCAAATCGCGTCATAATTGAAATTCACATCGCAAAGTATGATCATACTATTTTACATAGGTACCTAACCTTGTGTTTAGTTGGATAGCTGATCTTAGTGGTTTTATATTTTAACGATTATCGAACAGTTTACGTAGGTATATCATTAATTTACCAATAGAAATTAACACAACATTTCGAATAGACTTCAGAAAGAAATAGTAACACTTTTATATGAGCAAGATACAGTTTCAATCCGACTTACGAATTCCTTTTATCTCCTTTTATTTCGCTTTAAATATAGAAAATATGTAAAATTGAACCTTTCACCTCGTCGCCAATATAGCGTTTCCCTATCCTCACCCTGGACGTGACTCCCAACACCGGCTCGCCTCACAAGCACACATAGCGATAGCCTACGTCCACTCTCGGCCGCGGCTCCCGTGTTGTGACCATAGACATCTAGACGTGTATAGACTATGTCACTGACGTAGCAACCTATGTGGCTTGCCCCGAGACGGTGTGTATCTACTTATGTATAGATACCACAAACACTACATTTACTATTCTAAGGAATAAAATCTCTTCTAGAGAGCAACATCAATAACAAACATGTGTCAAAACATTATTTTTTTTTTGTATTTTTGTTCCTTAAGGAACAGGCTAAGGTCTTAGGACCATGCTGCCTTGTCATAGGTTAGTTTATTTCTTCAGTCAATTTAGGGGAAACTAAGTCTTCAGTTTAATACCTATGAATTCAGTAAATATGTAAGTATTTTTTCGTGCGATAACGAAATACTGGTAAAAACCAGTGAAGTAAACGTCATAAGATTGTTCATTTCTTGAGTAAATTTGGGGAAAATTAAGTCTTCAGTATTTTAAAAACATGTCTGTGTCAAAACATTCTGTCTCAGATATGTCAAATGATTGTCAAAAATGAAATAAAAAATATTTTAATCTTAAGGACCAAGAAGTATTGATATCAATTTTGTAGCAAATCAACCCCAAAAATAGCTATCTTCCCCTTTTTAACCCCGTTACAAGATAAATTTAAATAAAATTTGATACACATTTTTCGTTATTATTTTTAAAGAATGTTTATGCAAAATTTGAAGTAGATCGGACCAAGGAATCACATTTTCCCATACAAACTTTGCACCCCTTTTTCAACCCCTTACGGGTGAAATTTCTAAAAATCCGTTCTTATCGGATCCCTACGTCATACAAAGAACACACCCTCCAAGTTTCAGGTCTCTACAACCAGCGGTTTAGGCTGTGCGTTGATCCGTCAGTCAGTCATTCAGGACAAAGCCTTTTATATGTATAGATAGAAGATAGATAACAGTACGATAAAATAACCGCACATTAAAGTTAATAGTTCTTGTTTCTTGAAATTACGTAATGTACTTAGGTATAGTTTAATGTCCTTTATATTATCTTCATCTTATTAAGGATTTGCTACACAGCTTCCATGAATATTAATTGTCCATTACTTTGCTCGTTTTAATTACAATATAAGATATTTTCTGTTAACAGGAAATACGTACGTTTGTTACTAATTCCCAGGGTATACAAGTAAACAAATAAAGCCAGATAAATTACTCTTTTTTTTCATACAAATTAAAAATAGATTGATAGACGACCGAAATCTACGACACTTCAATTTATTTCATTTCATTTATCTGCTCACCGACAGATGAGGTGAGATATTATCAATAAAATAACAATTAATAAAATAAATTAATCGTTTCATCAATTCAAATTAATAAAACCTACACAGATAACTAGCAAAGCGACAAGACAAAAGAAAACAATAAGATCCACGGTGTAATCTAACCTAACCTAACTATAACTACGTACATATAATAATAACGGTTAAATAAATTGATAGATGCTGGCTGGTGGACACTCAATAACTATTATGACAATTGAATGGAACGATAATTCAAATATTTAACGTCAGCACTCTACCGCGTCTTGTCTCACATAATACATAATTGGCCGGTTGGCAACCGTCACCGTCTTCGACAAATGCCCTATTGTTGGGATTTAGATGTCATCTATTCTATAATACATTATAGATATATCCTCGTCCTGCCCATTGTTCTTTTTAAATCACAAAATGTACTTCACACGTCCTGCCCAAGCTTAAAAAAAATTAGGTCGTATTTCTGCCCAGTGTCATTTAAAAATCACATTTTCTAATTTCGCGCCTAATATGTCCGATTTACTTCAAAGTGCAAATTTACTACTTGCACCTGATTGGTTGAATGGTTGCCAATGACGGAGCTTCCATTTTGAATTGCCTAGACAAAACACCATTCGTCAGTATCAGTCCATATGGTCAAGATGCCACGTCATCCGCGAAGAGGTAAGATTAATCGATTTTTATCAGTGTAATCATAGATTTTTAAAGAGCAAAAAATATTTAAATCTTGAGTTTAATAGTTAAATATTCCAAATACACTAAGCTTTAGTAGTGAATTATCAGCTTTATTTTTTTACAAATGCAAAATGGTATTATGTCCTTTTAAAATCCCATCGGGCACATTAAGTTAATAATATTTTTTATTGTCATAGACTTGAGGGTCACTGATATTGAGAATTTACTCAAGAATTCAGACATCGGTGACTTATATCTTCAGACGATGACTGTGGAGACCCAAAGTATACTCCAGCATGGGAAAGATAGTTGGTAAGCGACAGCGATTCCTCGGAATCTGAAGAAGATGTTACCGATTCTACTGAAAGTGGGGGGGAAGTGCCCGGTACGAGGATCATCTGCAGGTCGTTCTCGTGGATAAACATGTTAAGGCTCTCGTGGACAAACTCGTGGACAGGAGGAAAATCAATAGTCAGTGTGCTGTCGTCGTCGGGATCAACTCAAAATGTATGGTTGGAACAACAATTTTAACCAAAAACAAATGTATGTTAAATATCGTAAAATTCCATTCTGGGTAAGACTTTCTGATGCTTTTAAGGAGAAGGCTGATCAAAATTATTATAACTTAGTACTTTCATCGATCTCTGATAAGACTGAAGTATTAAATTCATTAAAAGTTTGATTATCAATATCTTAAGGTGTTTATTTAAATGTACCCAATGTTCTCTTAAAATGACAAATAGAGTAAAGAAAATTTAGGCAGTCATGCCCAATGTCCTTTTAAAAGAACAAATGATAGCAACCTAATTCCTGCAAGAATCAGTCAAGCACAGTAACTTTGTACCCCAAAAAAATAATAAATAAAATATTTCATACGAAAGTTGCAAATTTCACCGAAAGTTGTTCCGGGCAGGACCGCTTTGAAATATATTGTCCTTTAAGAATGACAATGGGCATATTTAGCATGTTAGTAACTAAGCGCCTGGGCAGGACGAGGTTAAATATATATATATATATATATTCTATAATACATACATTTTGTATGCTTTGATTTTGTTTCTCTGTGTATGCATGTTTAAGTGTTACAATCCAGAACATATATGTTGATGCAAATATCTTTAAATGATATAAAGATTGTAATATGTTATGTGTACCAAATAAATAAATAAAAATAATACAAAGGATGTGGCTTCATTGTCTGATGTAGGTACTAGGAAAGTAAGTGCCATAAAATGTATTCTTATTCGCTTCATTTGCTTTTATTTGGCCCTTTTGCAGAATCACAGAATCAACATGACGTGTTTGTTGACAATTCTTCTTTACCCTATGAAACAGATAATGATGCTGATACGCTTTGTTATTAGAGGATAATGAGTAAGTTCCAAGCAGATATTGATTTACGCAAAAGTTTTATTAAATATACCAATTTATTCCTTTACTAACATTTTCATTTCTGTCTTTCTGCATCGGACGTTCATTGGACATGATTATTATTGCTGTAATGTTAAAAATTAAATTTAGAGATTTGATTCTTTGAGGTTATTAACGCCTAAGTTAACACCTAAGTTTGGCTCTGAAAACATGATTACACGTAAGTATGGCTCTGAAACCTACTAAGTCACAATATGTAAACTTTTCAGCCAGGCAACGAGCCAAAAATTTCATCCAAAAATAGAAAATGCACTAAAATTGCGCTCTGATACATTTGTAAAGCAGCGAGAAATAAAAACAGAAAGATAGTAATAAGAACCATAATGCGATTGGTTATTGTTTTAGGCAAAAAGATTTCGTAATCAATTCTATTTTTATTTATTTTATTTTTATTATTACAGGAAAACCAGGGTTTTTAAACAGACAATATGAGATAAATAAATAAGTCTATGCAGGTAAATAAATAAGTTTTGTCAGTATAAGTTGCACTTGTAAAAAGCAACTCGGCCAATGTGACGATGGCCGAGTGGTATAGGCATACGCCCGGATAGCGTAAGACACGGGGTTCAATTCCTCGTCTGTCACAGGTTCACAGTTGCTTTTTACAAGCGCAATTTATATTATTAAGTTTGTATGATGACAAAACACTATAAAAACAAAAATAAACTATAAGTTTTGTTAGCGCAAACAAAGCCTATTTATCAATCGTAAAACGCAAATCAAAACTTTTACTGATTATTGTACAAATCCAGCCGTCCATTACTTCGAATCAAAGCTTTATTTAAGTTACTATTTACAGAATATTCAGTCCACGTAATTCGAATAAGGGACTTGAAAACTTCGTAGACGAATAACGTTTATTTCAAAGGCAATATTTTAAAATAAATCTTTTCGTAAGTTTTATTAAATATAGAAGAAACTCGACTAAATCAAATTGAAACTTAGTAGGTTAAATTATGGACAAAAATCAAAATGCTCTATTTATTACGATATTTGAAATACTTTTTACTGATCTGTGACTTTAAATCAGTTGTAAAGAAGAGAGTGTACGACGCCCATGATTTTTTTACTAAAAATCTTTTATCTGTCTAGTCTGTTGGGGTGAACAGTGAACAGCAACACCAACATACCTTCAAAACAACTAATTCCGACCGATTTTCATCCCTACACTACCGCGAATAGAGTCGAGTTTTGTGGGAGTTACTAAATGTGTTGCTGTATGCAGCTATGCAGCTGCGTCTGCCTTCGTTTCCTTTACGATATTCAATTAAATGTGTCTCAAATACGTACATTTATTTATGTATTTCATTTAATTTACTCGACATCATGTATGTATTATATTTAATCAAAATCAATTAGGATTTCGTTAATTGTATTACTATTTGTATTTACATTACATTATATTTGTCGTTTTATTACGGATTGTATAGAACCCCATAGTTTTTACTACGAAAATGATCTAATAATTTTATTCAATTTGAACTCGCGCTAGGGGAAAGCGGGGTAAAGTGGACTGTTCAATTACGGAAAACTGTTTAGCGCGAATATGAAAGTTGATATGAAATGTTAGTTAGTTACTGATAATAACTATTATTAGATAAATAGAGGATAAACTATCTACACAGTCAAAGTGGTGATAAAAATATCATATGGAAAAGTGAAGTTTATGTATTACCTGATTCTTAAAGTATTTAGGCTCAGTATTTAGGACATGGCAATATCTAGATAATATGATAACCTAACCTAGTAATTATTATGAACATCCATTTCATCTATAATTGTGGTCAATTGTGATTGTTGACTTGAATACTTAATAATTAGTTTACCTGTCACCACGCCTACGATACTCAAGTACCTTCATTACTTAACTTTATACTACTTCATGCATGACGAATATAATAATATGAATGTGGTGATTATCTGTACTCAATGTAGATACTGAAATCATGATAGTTTGATGAATAATATGATGTACATTATCTAATGTGTACACATTATTATTTGTCAAACACAACCAGAGATGTTGGCTCTAGCCTCTAGGTATCATCATAAATAATCTAGATAAGTAGGTACACTAAGGTCAAACCAATGGATATTTCTGACAAATAAGGTTAATTGCTATAAACTACATTACTAAACAAACAATTAGTGTTATACAAATATTATACAGTAATGTCTTACCGTTCCCAACTAGATCTTTCGATGACTCGCGATGGCAATCCAAGAAAGACACAATCCATTCAACACTTTATAGGGCACTATAGTTAACACTAACACTATTCAGTAGGTACTGGCACGACCTCAATGCACCATCACTAGACACACTGGCATCCCGGTGGCAATCCTAGCTCGGTTCTGGCGCTCCGTCACTCGACACACCTACGAAGAGACAAAGGAAACAATCAGCATACACTGCACACCAAAACATTAATTTTATTGAATATACACAGTTATACCGTGGGCAAGCGAGGCGAGTACAAATAAACGCGCGTCGCAAGTGCACGCCACACGAATACTGACTCGCTCGAGTCGCACAGCGGGCGAGCGTTTACACCGCTAGAGCCGGCCCGGTGCGGAATTCAAATCGTGATATTCTACTCGCAACAGAAATCATTTCACGCTTCAATAAGTGGAAGAGTAAAGTGTAAAATTACACGTAAATAGCCAACATATTTACACACATCAAACCAAGCGAACTTTTTGTTTACGCGCACGAAGTTGACACGGAACTTGTTATCTTATTTTTCTCGATCGCAAATCGCTTGAGCGAACACAATAGTTGTGTCGATACTCGAAACGAATGCGAGAAACCGGTAAAGTTTTCCCAATACGCAAAGAATCGGGCGTCACTCGACGGTTTACCCACGTTGCTAAAGATAGAAAGAGAAGCACGGTAGGCTGCAACGTGGCGAACGAAGCGAGAGGACGCGCGGGAGAACCGTAGTAAGGGGAATGGGACCCGGCTAGAATATGGCTCCCAAAATATTACACAAACATTTATGCATGAAGGGATAACAAAATGGTACCGCTGTTATTCCAGTCTGATTGAAGATTCATTCATATTATAATATTTATAATAATGATGGATGGATATCCAACCTGATATCCAACGCAGGTCGAATTAATTGACAAATTATTGAATATTTTATAATGAGGCCGGCCCGCGTGGTCGCTGTGAGCGTGGCAGGCGGCGATAAAACTAATTTCCCTCCGATGTGTGTGTGCGCACAAGAAAACATGTGAGATAATAAAAAGTTATGTTTGAACGTTGGACTCGTAAAGTTTATTTGTGTAATACATTCTTTAACCCATATATGCCCAGAACTTTTTTTTTCTCCAATTTCTTTCTTTTTTGGATATGTGGGTACTTGAAGGGTCCTTTTGAGAACTGCAAGTGTAAATTTGAGGTGACACTGCAGAAAGGGTGTTTTTTTTAATGGGTCGATAACGACCCCTTGGGAAAAAGTGTATTTAATTGCAATTTAGGTTTTTAGGTTTAGACGAACGCTAAAACCGAATGATATCATAGATTTGTTCGAGAATGTGAACTCCAACGATGAGATACTCGTTGCTTATATATTTTTTGACCTTCCTGGTGATAGCACTGACGGTGATTTCAGAGATGAAGAGGATATAAACACATTCATAATTCATCCCATCGACAGTTACTCGCACCTCGCAAGTATATCTTTGAGGCGTTCGTTTGCCGAGGAAACCGCGTCCAGCGAGGATGAGGAACCCAATGATGCACCATCCTTGCCACTAGAACAAATAAATCGCGAAAAAGCACCTGGAAGATCACGCGGAGGAACACATGGAAGAGGGAGAAATACAGTTACTCAACTCCTAGGGGCTGGAAATCGGATTTGGGTGAAGTGTAAAAATTGTGAACCCTTTGCATTTTTTGAGCTCTTATCTTCGTATTTTCAGACAACATTCTCCACCCGCTTGGCGTTGAGTAACTGTATTACTCTTCCGGGTGCTCCTCCGCCTGCACCTACGCGTGCTCTTCCACTAGCTCTTCCGAGACTAATATGTTCTAGTGGCACGGGTGGTTTACTGGTGGGTTCCTCATCCTCGGTGGGCACGATTTCCATGGAAAACGAACGCCTCAAAGCTAGACTTGCTGGTGCGAATAACTGTCGACGAGATATATGATGAAAAACTATATTCTTTTCTTCTCCGAAATCACCGTCAGATACCTGCCATCACCAGGAGGGTCAATTAATATATTAGCAACGTGTATCTCAGCGTCGTTGTCAAAATTTTGACTCCTCTATGATATAATTCGTCAAGACTAAAAATTACAATTCAATACTCTTCTTCCCAAGGGGTCGTTTTCGACCCATCAATGTTTGTCCAACTATATCTGTGTAATAAAAAAATATTTTATAATAGTTTTACTGTTATAAGATAGATAATTTATCTTATTTTATAATGAAAACTACAAAAAAGGTTTTGAACATAGGAAAAAAATATAATTTACATTATTGTCAGCAGAGCCGTACTTTTTGCAACCAAAAATCAAGTCATGACTAAGAACTATCACTAAAGTACCAAAATTACCCGGCACTCAAACTTTTTTTATTTGTTTATGTAGACAGTACTTTGATAGATCAATAGACAGCTTTAAGCGTAGCAAATAAGTGTTCTGATTCACAATATAGCTCATTTTCCGAAAGCTGTTTAAGAGGACAAAAACGACCCACTGGGTATATATGGGTTAAACAAACGGATAATTACAAAGCGTTTTATTGCTCGGCTACAGTGCTCGTTGAGATAAAATAAATTATTATAAATTGGTACTTTTAATTATGAAAAATAACGAGCACTTATTTTATTTCGTATCTTTACTAATAGCAAAAAGAGAGTTTTTTCTTGATGAATAAGTTAAGATTGATGTGATAAATATTGATTCTGTTAGCGAGCCAGGTCTTTATAATGAATTTCCTGATGTTTGCATAACAAATAACTTGAAATAATAAAGAAAACCTACGAAGCGGAAGAAATTTAAACATCTGTTATTTATAATAGTTGCAATACGAATGGCCTTTACCTTACTTCGACTAAATTTCGGACGTCCTCTAACTTAATAGATAAGTAAGAGTGATTTGAGTTTATATTACACAATCTGATATCAGACAATTGGATAATCGGAATAAATATAATACCAGATTAATGTGTAAAAGATAAGAGAAATATGTTTTCATTGCGACATTACTAACTTGAAACATTCAAATAGCCGAAGAATAGGAAATATTTCCAATATAAACCAACCGATGCGATGTGATCCGGATTGTGGAGCGCAGATATTTCTCATATTCCTTTGTCAGCTTCGCTCTTTGTTGTTTGAGTTATACAAAGACTTGCTGAATATAAATAAGTAGAAACTAAACCATTTGTTTTAAATTTACCTTACTTTGAAACTTGAATGTTTACTAAACATTGCTATTGTAAGTAAGACTTGGTGTAGTCTTGTACTTTCTCCTTTTTTGTATTGACCACAGGGACAAAAGCTTGCATTAGTATATAATCATGATACTGTGTAGTATAAAAAATACACAAAATAATGACTAACAAAACAATGAATATCGGGAAAATTATGCTTAGATTTGTTATCATCACTGACAGATTTTTTTATCGACGTCACTCTCCCACTTAACTTCATAATCAGCTTGAAAGTAATAGATAAAATCTAACTAAAATTATTAACAAAATTCAATGACAGATATAACTAAACAAATAAAAACTATGATAGATCTCAAAGCATTTAGTATTGTCAGGTAAAGGTTCGCGTTCTCAACTAGACAAGCGATTCGTCGGCCAAAATGTCTATTGACATTGTAATCTAACGTCGTCGAGACAGGGAGCCGAGGAGAGGGAGCTACGACGTCAGCTGGCTTTCCAAGAACCGACCTTACGAGCCTCGCCTTGCCTTTACAAGGCCCCACACAATGCACACAATGGATCGTAAGAGATACCGGAAACTATAATCGATATGGGCTTACTTTTAAACGGCTACGTATTGTCACATCCTTTACCTTAAATCGTATAAACCTGTCCTCATAACTCGTAATTGTTCGGGTATTATTTTGGCGTTTCGCACCGCAAAATTTTCCTACCGCGGTATGAATCGCCAAGTACCTACTGTTTCAGAAATTTCAGAATGACATTCGCACCGCCTATGGTTCAGCGGTACGAATCGCTCAAGATATCTTTTGCAATGGGTCACCATTGAAACCACTGTGCGGTGCGAATGACCCCATTCTGAAACAGTACTTGGGGCGATTTGCACCGTGGTTCGAAAATATCGTGGTGCGAAACGCCCCAATACCGAGGTATTGTCATTTGTCACATCCTTTACCTTAAATCGTATAAACCTGTCTTCGCAACTCGTAAGTCTTCGTTGTCAAACGACTTTAGAATTAGATTCTCGAACTGTACAACTTTAAATTATCTACCTTGTGTTTTGAAATACCTTCAACTATTGTTACGCTGACGGCGGTATTATATTACGGCTCGTATGCGTTACGTCGGCGTTATTCATCAGAACGTGTGATTGTTTATTTAAGCCGATTCTATTTCAATTCGAACAGGCAGTGCCTTTGTGTGGTGTTTTTAGGTAGTTATTTTGGACGTTACTGAAGCACACATTGTTAATCATCGAAGCGACAGCAATTTGTACCCGATAACCACAACTGCAACGCGACACCACACTCGATCGGCCCACTCGCCTCTAAAGTGATTGATGGCGCGGTGTCAATTTCGCGTTATCGCTGACACCCCGATCCCGGTGAGATTGTTGCATAAATTTACATTCAGATAAACTTGCGCGAGCCGCTCATACTTAATAAGAATACTGAACACAAATGCACGCTGTCAACTCGCAGAATTAGTGGCTCTTTTTTCTTTGTCCTTGGCAAAACGATGAAACTTCTTCGACTTTAATGGCTTCGTTTTATTTATTATTATAAATTCGGTCCACTTGGGGTCGCTAAGTTTTAATCGCTTCACGAGACGCTGCTTAATGTATGGTAATTCGATTCATCAACTTTTATATATTAATCTGCTAAGTCTACACCTTATTAATATTTATGAGTCGCGATTCACGATCAGATAAATATATTACAAGAAATAATATGCGCGCGTGGGACAAGCGATTGAATAAACAAAAGAGCCTGTGATCGCTATCAAATTTATGTCTTATTTTAATTAACAATAAGATTCAAGACTAAACGGTTAGTTTGAAATTTGTTTTGATTACTAAAAGTATATACTTATTTAAAATTTGTTTTGGAACAAATTACGCGTCCATTAGAAATAAAATTGTTCCGCACGAAAATAACTGTTAGCGATGAAGCGAGGCGTGTGACGAATTATTTACGCCCCGAACAGTTTGGACAATACAGCGAACAGCTTTCTGTGCGACCCTCCATCAGTGCTCCCCACAAACCGTTCTAACACTCAATACATTTTCCTTGAAGTGGTCAAATTCCCTTGACAATACGAAATAACAAAATGTGTATTTTAGTTCCAGTTGAGCGGCGAGCAAACAAAATAACAAGTTCTACTTTTTAAGCAACTTTTGTATTGATTTACACCTGATAACTTGTTTATTTTATTTTCTAAAATATTTTTATTCATTCAGAATTGATAAATAAATTTTAGAGGATAACCCATTTTTTTTAATGGACAGCATTATTTATTATTATTGTTAGTATAATATACATTATAATAAATTGATAAACATCACGTTAATTATACAAACGCACGCAAAGTATGTACGCCAATTTTCCCCAACTCACTCTTTTCCAATTAACGTTTTTGTCGCACCAAGCAATAAATAAATTAATGTTGGTAATATGTTACAGATGCAAATTAAAATGGTATCATGAAATTATCATTTCCAAAAACGAATTTAACTCGTCAAGTATGTGTGAACGAGACACAATAGATATTCCATTGTTATGCGACTCCCGGGAGTCGTTTGATACCTGACTGATTACATCAAAAGCTAATTTATTACGGTAAAATTTTCCACCCAGAATATCTAGCTCAATAAAATGATCGCGGCATTGGGAAGCCACCCTCGCCCGCTTTCGCGAGCACTTTTGATCTTTCTTTTGATACAACATAAATATTTTTTGCCTCAGAGGCGGAATCCATTTTGTGTGAAATGAAATACGAGCTAACGTTAGCTACTTTATGCGACCCTCTACGATTCCGAAACTGAATAATCACAGATTCTATTAGACTGGATAAACTTTAATCCTATTTTTATGAGTGGTGTAGTTTTTTATGTTGTAATTGGAATCTATTCTATTTAGAAAAAAATAAGCAAATTCTGACACCTAAGTATTTTGTGGATACCTACGTTTTCTAGCTTGCCTTTTACTATCTTTTTTTTATTTCCGAAGTGACAGTTTTTTGTAATCCAAGGCTGTGAAAAGTTGTGCAACCTACATTCTAACATAGAACGTTGTTACCAAGCACTAGTGATCCTTCTAAACTCGCGTAAGTCTCATTCCTCTCATGTCTGTCAACGGTGAGGAGAATATCTTCGAGTCAAGCTATACACTTCCACTATAACCTGAACTGCCATACAACAGACAATACAAAAATCAGAGTTCTTCTTAAAACAGCCATGGATAACTTGACTCGGCTTGTTCTTACTTTAACTAACGACCCGACTTCCATAAAGTTTCGCTTACAATAATGCGAGTAACTATATCGCTCCAAGAAGGCTCGAACTTACTTTGTAAGCCTCTATTCGAAGACTAGCTGGAACTATAAACTGTAATAACAACGTTGAGATAATTTGCATCGCCCTACCTACTTAGTTTATACATTGAAACAGTAATAGGCACTCATAAAATTGTAGTTGACATATTTATTAACTCAGGTTACTAAGCAAGCTAGGTTGTTAAATCAGACACTAAACAAATCAGATTGTACGACTAATTTGTGCTAAAAGTTATAATTAAAAATAATAAATCAGTTTTTGGTAGCAGTTCATGTGTAACGCTACGTTCTGGGGACCGATTATTAAACCATTCGCGGGCGTCAATATAACTAGTAATTTTCGGTTGAAAATCAATTAAATAAAATACAACTTAAATCACAAACAAAAATAGTAACATAATCGAGATATATTTGAAATCACCACTGAAAGTCAGATTTTAACTGATCTGATTTTTATTCGAAAATCTAACATTTATCAAAACAAATCACACGCCATTCGTCGAAAGTGATTAAAAAATAGGTAAAATAGGTTTCAAAAACAAAGTTGTTAGACCTAACAATTTTGTTTTACGAACATAAGTAGATTACAAATTACAATGTTCGAAAAGAAAGAAAACCTAAAAAGGAAAAGTACCTAAAATTGCTATTATTTTAATCAATACTACTAGGTATCTTATAAGTATTCAAATATTTTAAATACTGTTGCGAAATATTGTCTTTCAAGACAAATAATTTCAACGGAAACTCGATATTACTGATAGTAATAAAATCATTCGAATCCATTACTTGTCTAAGGATTATGGGCCAGGGATTGGGCATAAACTAAGCTTAGTTGTCGAAAACACCTATACTTAAATCTGTCCTTAACTAAAATTAATCTTCTGAAATTACTTATAGTGATTATCTATCTATTCGTACTGAACATCTAGAACTCTAGATAGAAAATCTATCAAAAAAACGGGATGGCAAACCACAGATAACTCGCATAAAATGTATCTGCGAGGTGATAAAATAAAATAAGAAACGGGCTCACATATTTTGATGCCTCTAACCTTGCCTTTTCCATTTCAATGAGATTAGATAGGCTTTACAAAGGGATCGACGTCATTTTTATCTTCCATTCTCAGTTTTTCTTTGAGATAAAATATCCAGCCTCTTTATAAGTAGGCCCGGCCCTACTTCGCAATCGTTTATTTGGATTTTGTAGTTTTATAAATGTTTATTTTTGCTTGTTTTATCCTTAATAAGCTTTTAGTTCATCGTTGAAAATTACAAGATCTTAAATAAATAATAAATAATAATTAATGTAAAAAATTAACAAATACCCATGCCCTTTGTCGATGAATTTAACTAGTAAGAAACGTCATCGTTAATCTCCAAAAACAAAAAGAACTAACAATTCACAAAACAAAATTAATGCTTCTTTAACAAATGAAGATCGGCTTTTTGGCATTTTGAATGGAACAAAAGTAACTTCATTCGTAACAAGTTTTCTAACGGTAAGTTAGTCTGAAAAGGCTTTAACGATCCCCAACTTTGCATAACGCTGCCATTAGAAAAGGTAAAAGTTTTAAGAAGCTAATTAGGTATCGGAGAGAGCTTATTGAGAGTCCATGTCTACTGCGAAACAATCATTTACTCCGTAAGAATCGCTTGCAGACCCAGCTCGAGTTAATAATTACATCGATTGTCCGTAAAACCTGCGACATACGTATCAAAATTGATGAGCATATATCCAGCTTGATGTGCGTTGGACCATCCAAAATCCGTCTGTAGCACGTCCATCGGCGAACAAAACCAATTTGTGACCGCACGAAGTGACTTTGTACGTGCGTTGCGTTGTAGGTGTTCATTACCGCTCTCTAGTTATGTTAAAAAATACACGCGGTCGTGGTTAGCCCGGCTGCCGATTCGCGCCTCGACCCTCGTTCTGAGGTCACTCGATAACACTTTGCTAATCTCAAATTCCCAATACTTACACGTGCGTCGCATCAACTAGGCTGCTCTGCGGTTACGACCTAATTATTTAGTTTAATATCGAAACTCTTCGGAGCATACGACCCGCGTCGTTAGCACGGCTATGATAACAAAGTCGCATTTCGATTAGGTAGGCAGTTATGAATACTCGGATAGTTGGAAACAAAGTAACATTGGCGGAAATCCAACGTCATTTACAATTCTGATTTAGTATACTGCATGAGCAATTTAAAAAGTTATTCCAAGTTTTGCGGTTAGAAATTCGTATTTTATTCGCTTAACTAGTGCATAAATAAAGAGGGTCGAGTTTTGTTTGACAAACGTATCGCTCGATGTGATAAATGAAACTGAAATGAGTCACATGGAGCGCAATAAAAACGTTTCCCAGGGAATGTTCGTTGAAGTGACTCTAGCATTATTGGCATGGGCCCAAGAACACGCTCCTCGTAATCACGCAACGCACAGACATCATTTACCAACAAATTTACCGTGTGTAGTGGTGAATGTTCTCAGCGACTAGCACACGACATTACGAGCGGGCCATTTCGCAAATAGTACCTATTACTGTTTGATATTGTAAGCTGTTAGTCACACATTTGGCGAGCTATTATGCGGAGTCAGTGCTTTTCCCACGAATTTATCGTGGATCGTTCAACGATTGAAGAAGTATCCCAAATAACCGGCGAAGGAGCTCCGGCAGTTTTGATAAATATCCTTTCGGCACTTCCCATTATTTGGAGGGAGACAAATGTCTCGCGTCCCACCGGTCTACTCCGCTCGATCGGCATCACGGCATTCTCTCATTAAAATGTCCCCGGCTGTCGTCCCCTTCGTACAGATTCGATACGATAATCGATTTAACTGCCGATCGCTATAAAATCTACGATAACCACGTTTTGTTTGTTTTAGTTCTGTCACACTGCACATAGCGAATCAATCAGCGAGTTATATCAACAAGTTTATTAATTGCACGAACTGTGGGAGGGAATAACAGCTTTAATTAGCACGATAGCGATAAGTTCGATGCGTGCGAGTACAGAATTGCCATCAAATTGTTGTGTGAAGCGGAACCGATGCGACAGACGTTTATTGTGTTTCGATTTCGATCGAGTACATTTTTATTATAATTGAGTTTATTAATCCTGCAATGCTGTTATCGAGATAATGTTATTATCTTAAGTTAAATTTTAATTGATCATATTACTTTCTTTGCTTTTGTTTTTTTTAATTAACTCAATAATCTCGCTGCGCAAAATCTTAATATTAGTCTCTCGTCTCCTTAATCAGAATCATAATTTACGAGTCTGTTCAATAATGAACGTTGTAACATTTAATTACATTACCAAAAGGGTTAATTAAACATTAACAAGATTGTGAGCGAGTGGTACACAGACATAAGTGGTTAGAGTCTGCAGGTAAAACAATTTCGCTCGTCACGGTCGTACAGTGGCCAGCACATCAGATCAGACTATACTTTTTTGTTGAATAATAGTTCTTATTTCAACAGAATAAGATACCGTAGTGTTTAGCTTGACGTGCTGTCGTCCGTACATAACATAAATGGTATGATACTTATTAATTATAAATAAACGTTTACTTTTTTTGAGTAACAGGTAAGTCGACGAGGAACGATTTGCGACGATAAGTGATACTTAAAAGTCTTACTAACTGTTACTTAGATGATTAAACATTAGTGGCGAACGCAAAGTTATAAATAAAGATGTATTGAGGCAAATCAATGTAATTCAAATTTCAAACGCAAAATTCTTTTCATTAATTTTGGGCCTAATCCTTTAGACGCCTGAATGAGCGAGAACTTATTATATTATTAAGGAATGTTTTAGAAATGATAATTTTTCGATGAAGAAATGCGAAAAGAAAAATTCTGTAGCCAGTACTTGCTACCAAAATCTGCCCTAACCCTAACCAAATAGCAGTCCAGCCGAATGAACACTAGACATCCACTACGAGAGAAAAGCGCACCAAACGAATAGAAATTAAAATACTATTACGCCAATACAACGTTGTGTCGTGTTGTGATTGAGTGAGTCAAACACGAATGGCGGGACCTATCAGCGTCTAGGGCTGCCACACTTGACATTTTTTTCAGGGATGTCACATGTAGCAAACTAAGCTGCTAATTTAATTATGTGAGTCTAGCTAAGCTACTCGTATTTATGGACACAAGTCCAAATAATTACTTGAGCTGAAATCGCTTTTAAAATCTTTTGTTTTGTGTAAATATATTGCAGTGAATTACAAGTGTTAATAAAACCCTCAGGTTTTGTCGATTGATAGAACAGGACCTGTCTGCTAATTATTTTGACCCTAGTAAAAGACTCATTTTCATCATCATCAACCCCGTTTTCAAAAAGTCACAAAATTTTACACCTCAATCAGAGAAAAACAATGTCTTTCATAACTATTCATTTGTCAACTTTCTAACTGTCCATTTGTTTTTCTAGTAGCAATTGAAGCGAGTGAATAGCATGAATACAATACGCAATACGCATGCAGGAAAAAGCGGCAAAAACCGGACCGGAATTGGTCGGACAAGCGTTTAAAAAGCTAACGATAGAAGACAACCCTAGATAGTTGAATTGTTTATTTTTTCGACGCAGCGCAGTTGGTCGGCCAACTAAGTTTACCCTGCTATTTTAAGATCTTCAATTTGTTATTGTTTTAAGTTTCAGCTTGAAAATAACTCGAAGTTACTTTTTTAGGTAGGTACCAATTAAGTTACGCAGATCTGCCTTGATGTTTGTTTATTATTATCTATTATGCTATTCTGTACTCCATATCTCATCTACTTCGCTTTTATCAAAGAATATATATACTAACGATATTTTTTATTCTTTGCCAAATATGTAGGAACCTCTAAATTCTCCTGAAGTTTCATCAATTCATTATCAGGTCAATGCCCCCATCTTTTTAATTTTACATCAGCTTCCAAAGATCTCCCTAAAACCGGGAAATACCGAGTCATGAGTGTGGCAAGTCACAGAAGCACACCGGTTCGCGCGGCGCGCTCGGGTAATTTGATTTGGAGAGGAGGAAGGGGGGAGGGACTCGATCGATACGCCGCGGGGCGCGGGGACCGTCGCCGTCGCCATGGCAACCGTAGCTACCCTCGCGCCGCCAGATTTTGTCGGTTGTACCACCAAATTAAACAAAGGGAAATGCCGATATTATTTCCAGGTGAAGCCAGAAGCTTTTCATGAACCCATTTGAAGAAGGTTTTAAAGTTTTCAGAAGGAAATTGTGTTGGAACTTTTTATTCATCGGACTCGGGATAATGAACAAAGTTACGGTTACGGTTAAGATTTGATTGAACCCTTTTAGTTTGCGAAATTGTTTGTGTAGTTAAACGATATGTACGAGTATTTTGAAGTTTGTTTGTGTAACTAAACATAAAACGATAAAGCATTTTAAAAGTTTTGACTTGCAGCTTGGAGCGGTCTGCATTCAATTAAGGTTGAAAGTCCCACAATGATTTGACGTCGACTTGAATACAATTTCGATGCCAACGCTGCAATTACAAAATGATCGTCATTACCAGTACCAGTGATAGCGTCTGAAATGAAATTTGAGCTCGCACGTTCGTGCAAACCATTTATGTCCGTGCAAATTCGAATAAGAACCTGTCCTTTGAATAAGTATTCGGTTTTTCGACGCTCATGCACAAAGGGCGATGTTTGTTCAGGCCATTTTTAAAGCACGCCAGTGCACTAATGAATACCGCGTCCTTGTGGAGGCATAATGACGTGTCTTACTCGCTGCAGGCCCGGCACAATTCAATAGGCTCATTTAAATTGCCTAGACCGGGAGATAAGCAGACATGAAAGGGCGGGCGATGATGCTAATACTTGCACTTAACCTGGCCCGCGGCACCTTGCGCGTCCCGCCAAACTGGTTTCCTCGACCTTCGCGTTGTCTCGCTCCTGCGCGCCCATGTAGCCCTGGTATCGCCGATCGACACACTCGATTACATTTCGATTTTAACACGGTGAATCTTGAATTAATTAACGATTTAGAACTCCGATGTCGAACACGGCTCGTAATCGTAATTTAAAAATTAACATGCAAATGTGCGATGATTATCTCCACAAACAGCATTAGAGCACGGACCAATAATGCTCGGAAATGTCAACGATTTCGATAGATAAATAGACTGTAGTCCTAGCTACTGATGATATTATGAAGATTATAAAGACGACGCAAATAAATATGTATTGATCCAAGATTAGAAGAACTGTGACACCCGTTAGAAAAAGATGAAGTTGAGTAATGACGGTAAACGACAGTCAATTTGTAACCGAGATAAGCGAAGTGTTATCAGCAAATATCCGAGCTCTTAAACCGAGCCCTTGTGGCGGCTACAATAAAGTCAGATTACGTAACCTTTCTCAATTAACTTTATCATATATTGAGCGATTGCCTCACGGGCCTCTAAACCACAAATTGTTTTATTATCGCCCCCAGTTTTATTCCGCTCTTAAAACTCTTTGTCCGGTTTCGCAGAAGTTCTGTGATGAATTAGGTCACAAAAATTTCGTTCCAGCCGCGGCTACACGCTATTTCCCCAGTAATCTTGCGGCTTTAGCTACTATACCTTTGATCCAGCAGGCAGAGGAAATGAAGTTTCCCACAATAGCACAAATAAACCTAATTTTCTTGTACCGTTGACAATAGTAATTTGCCGGAGTAGAAATCATGCCGCGACGGTTAAAGTCATCCCCGCTCGTCGCCATTAAGCTTTCCAACGTGGAAACGGCATGGCGATTCATGGCATGGTAATGAAAGAGGCGTCTCTCGAAATGGTGGGGTTATCCGTGAATCGTTTCAGTATAATCGCGTGAACACTATAATTGGCTTTAATCAAGCGCCGCCGGCGAGCGGGACGGCCATGTTGGCTGGGCTTCGTCACTTGTAATTGCATGGATTATTTGTTAATTATTTGCGCGACAACGGATACGTGCGCGCTGGTCAGCCGGAAATACGGAATGAAATAATCTAGTGTAAATATTAAATACAGCACGTGCAACTTGTGTGATTTACGGAAACCAAAGCCAAACACCTAAAATGGCGTTTCACTTTTAAACCCGGTCGAAAAATCCCAACCTTAACAACCTAACAACTGAATGGGCGTATTGAAACAGGAAATCCAACAAATTGTTCCATCTTAGGGCTACAGATTTTAAAATTCGTCTGCTTTATGTTAAGACTATTTTGTAAGATATATCTGGATCATTTTAAGATTCAAAGGTGCTTCAACTGATGGGCCATTCATCATCCATCATCAATCTACAACCAATTCATCGGAGGATTACAACTATTTATCTGTATTATTAGTTAGTAGCCTCGGATTTGGATCGAGGTCGGCGTTAATTGGCCGTTACGTCACCCACCACGGTAACGTCGCTAAGAAATTTCTCTTGGGAAATGGGAAAACAAATGAGAGAGCTCTTATCTACGCATTACCGCCCCGCGCTGTGATTTACGAGCCGGCTACTCCACACATGCGAGCACTCCGCAATCCGCATTATACCGGTTTCGCCGAGCGAAAAGACAACCTGGTTGAGAAACAGACGTGAATTGAGTGTTTAACGCGCGGCTAAGACGTTGCATAAATGCTCAAAGCAAACATGATTTGTCGGCGAGCGTCCGACACGGATCGCGGCTATCGAACTGTTTGGCGACGAATCACTTCGGACAACAAAAACCTTTCAGTGCCCACAAAGCGAATTAGTGTGGACAAACATTTATTTAGACAAGCCGCTGGCTGCGAGCGCTCCACTTGAAGTTGACGCGGTAATTTCAGTTTATTCGTGTTTGGTACCTAGGATTTAGTAGATTTAGGAACATTTTTTGGTTCGTAGAAGGAATTTAACGCTTAACAAAAACTTATCCTGTTTCCTGGAAGACCTTTGAAATTGGTAGGTAAACTCCAAAAGGAAAAATAAATTGATCGTTGACTCATGGTGACCGTTCGTCGAATACTAAACATAGGCGATAAAATCCAATGGTCATCAACAGGATCTAAAAATTAGCATGAACATTTCAGAATGTCATCATGTTGTTTTGAGGCAAACAAACAAAAATAGGTACAAACGTGAAAATGTCAGAGTTGTAGTTGTAGTTACCGCTACCCGATTACTTGAGCCGACGAACAAATCATCTAATAAAGTTGCTGCCACAAACGTCTCATTGAAAATTTGAGATTGGCCGTGGGCAGTGATCAAATGGAGCTCCATTACATTAGCATAGCGTTTAGTTTAAGAACACGTCTTGGAGTCGGCTGCTCGCCGCGAGCCCAACCATAATATCTGTACCCAGGCGGACGGCAAATTGCCAGTGGGCGGAGGTCGATCCTGCGACCCCTCTGATAAATATTCCATCTATCGGCGCCGACGAAAATGTCCATCGAAGTGCTCTATAAATTCACAGTTAAGAAAAATATACAAGGGAGTTGGTCTTTTGAATCCAAATTAAAATTAATCCACCCGGAAAACAGAGGGATATGAAAACTTCAACAATAGGGACAAAGGAAAAAATCCGAGATGGAATCGGACGGAATGAAAGAAAGCAAAAAGGAAACGATTGTGAAACGGGTACCAGGAGCGCATGCCTCAGGGGCGATGTTCAATTAAACCGCTCTCAGTCTAATACGTGTGATTTAAACAGATTCAGACAACGATTGAGAAAATTCCAGCACTCGCTCGATTGGAGACGCTAACACAACGATTACGATAAATCTAATTACATTAATAGGATTCCATTGATTTTGACAGTGTAAAGATCTTATCTGCCAGACCGTTAAAGATAGGAATTGTAGATAAATACATTTGTAGGTTAAAGTAATTGAACTAGAAACAAACGTAAAGGAATTTGGGGAGATAGACTAACTGCTTACAAACGAAAGAGCTCGTTAAAAACGTATCGAACACCGCAGGAACAATAAAGATATGATTGAAAAGTCTCCGGCGATCGCAATTGTATTCTTGAACAGCGTTGGTACAAAGAGCGAGGCAATAAGTGTGGTGCACAGTGCACAATAAGCGATTCCATGAAAGGGACCTAGTGGGTTCACTCACAGTCACACAGCGGTGTTTCGCGGACCGCCCGTCGCGTCCCCGCGGCGCTGCAAGCGCTCAGACCCGAAAAAACTACAAATTGGAGGCGGGCACGCACTAACGAGCCCCGATGTTTTAAACATTCTCTCGTGTTCCGAGTTCGCCAACATCGAACACATAGACCGTTTCTTATTGCTTTATTGACGGCGCGCAATCATGCCTCACTCGTGTCATAATACGGGCCTGGCTCATTGCTCACTGTATCATGACTACGTTGGTTTTTATTACGGTCATGCTAGATTTAGCATACCGTAAGCAATTCAATGTTTTGTAACTGCTGCGAATCAAGGAATAGCTTATTTGGCTTTATTTTCGTTTCAATCTCATTGTAAGGCCTTTTCTCAGAAATTAGAATAGGACTCAAATTATATAGTTCGTGTTAGGAAATATATGAGGCTATAGATCTGAATAATCTTAATTTCAATGTTAATCAGGCACCTTTGCTCGTAACTTGTCAGGTACTAGATGCTAATCTACATAATTATACGATCAGATTGATTGGATAATCGACAGCAAACAATGTTACTAATAGGCTGTTGCATGCACACGAAGTTGTTAGTCGTTTCTTCCTTCCTTGACTAAAATATTATTTCACTGACAATAACTGGCTACTAACATGAATATTTTCACAAGAGTATTCCTTAGGAGAAAAAGAAATCATTTCTCGTAAAACTGAAAAGCAATTCAGCCCATCCAATACCAAAGCACTCCTGAAAGATCGCGCAAACATTCCCAGCATAAAACGGCACTAACCTGTTTATGAAACGTATGTCATTTTTTATCTAAATCCAATAACACTATTTCATTGCAAAGTAGCGCTAGTTCGTGACGAGTTTCCATGACTACCTAAGCATTTCTAGCATTCGAGTGACGATGAGCATACAAAATGCCTGATTATTCTTCGTTCTTTACGTGTTTCTGAAGGTTTCTTCCCATTTAGTACAATGTAGTGAAGATTCTACAAATAGGCTAACAAAACTCAATAATCGAAAGTACAGCAAACTGAAAGAAAAGTTACATTGTCGATTCGATCTACTTTGTATTTGTTCGAAGTAAAATGAACATCTACCGCGATTGAATTTACGAACCTGCATTTAAAATAGTTTGAAACAAAAACGAGTTTGCGTGCATTTCAGCTCATCATTTTAATAAAATTAACCTTAAATGAAATCCGATGGTAAAGTTACATCGTGACGTGATTCCTCGGTTTACGGTTGATAAAACCATCCATCATACTTAAGATAATCAAGAGATTATCTGTATTTAGACACTTTAACGTGTAACCATGTAGTAAATATTGAACATAGAACAGCACTTACTTTACTCGTCTACTAATAGAGATGAGTTGAATTATTGTTATGCGAAAGATATGTTTTTTATAAGATCTGGAGCTCTATTTTTGAATCATTCGCTTGGATATGGCGTGTGATTTTCGTTCGAAAGCGAATAAAAAATCAACTAAAATCACGCAAAATATAGACGTAAGTACTTACAAAATTAAGCAATCTTTTTTTAAATCCCTCTTTTGTGGATTTCAATTGATTTTCAATCCAAAATTTGACTTTTATAAATAAACTAGCTTTTGCCCGCGACTTCGTCCGCGTGGAATAGTGACTTCTTTCTCCCGTTTTTTACACATTTACCACTATATATTTGCTCCTATTGGTCGTAGCGTGATGTTATATAGCCTATAGCCTTCCTCGATAACTGGACTATCCAACACAAAAATAATTATTCAATTCGAACCAGTAGTTTCGGAGATTAGCGCGTTCAAACAAACAAACTCTTCAGCTTTATAATATTAGTATAGATATCACACGCCATCTTGACGCGAGTGATTCAAAAATAGGGGTCCTTAACAATTCAAAAATATATATTCATAAGATTAAATTCAAATATATCTTCATTTTCATGTATAGTTTTGTCAAAGATGTCTTAAATCTTTTATTTGACACAAATATCCTAGCCCACCCACTTGACTTGATGATAACACCATTCGTAACATAGGCAGTGGAGTAGGCCCGAATACCTTTGTTTACATGCTGTTATGTTATATCCCCAAGGAGGCAGATAGGGTGTTTATTTATCATAGTCGAGAGCCATCATTCTTGACAACACAATTTACTGCCCTCTACTCCGCTCCCGACTCCCGAGTACTCGTATGGAGGGCTATGCGAGGCGACGTGGTACGGGGGAATTTATGCGTCGGCATGAGCTAATTATTTATTGTTTACGCCACTAGATGATATCACTACTATTTGAATAAGTATGAGACTAATTTATCTGTTTAACCGTGACCCTTTATTCGTTTGAGGCTATCGCAATTTTAATTTAAACTGCGGACGACTTTAGTTATTATTATTATTTTGATATGAATGACGTTATGAAAAGGTTGGTTTGGTGCACATCCTATTTTTGTTAATTCACCGTTGTCCCGGACTTGTAGGAAATTTGTTAATAGGTACGGCCACTGAATAAATTAGTCTTCGCATTGAGAATAAGTAGGTGGGTGAATCAATTCGTTTTACATCGCTACAAGATAATTTTGAATTCATACAAATAATAATCCTGCTGGCGTTTAATAAAGCTTAGCTCGGCTTACTGGCTTACGGTAATTAACTAATATCGATTTGGTTTCCGAAATACTTACTCACAATACTTTTATGATCGCAATGGATTTGTGTGAAACGATTTAAACGGGTTAAAAATTCTGCCCGTTAAGATTTTAGTTCATTAGTAACATAACAGCGGCAGTTGTAACAATAAAATATTGTGTGTTCATTATATTACTTATATCCGGCTGTGTTATCCGATATTCGTGGACGTGTTTTGGATTTCCTGGTCACAAAAATATGTAGGTCTGTTGCCTATGCGGTAATGTTATTTAATACATATATATTACCTATTTAATAATATTTATTTATCAAAAAAGTATTTATCAGAAGATCTACAGATCAACTTATCGGCTAAAGGTCATATTCGTTCATACTTTGAAGAAGCAAACGCGATAAATAAATCTCAATTTTCAATCGATCTCAATAGATTGTCCTTTGTTCTTTTCAGATGGAAGGAAAACCAACCGTAATATTGAGAGGAAATTGGTATTTTATACATTTTTTGTTACTCTCTCGTTTGATACCTAAGGGATTTTTGGCATGGGAGATTGACATCAATTATCACTTGATAGCCTTGCTTGGTCTATTCACATACTTGAGATACAATTTTCAGTACTGGCAGAAGGCTGATGATATAGTATATCAGGAAAGGATTTTGACTGGGCATTAAGATGCATAAATAAAACCCCCCGGTTCTTAAAATGCGGTGTGGAAGGCAAGAGGGAAACCAAGACACTAATCACTATCTTCCTAGCTCTTAGTCTTAGCCTATCTCTCAAATTTGATCAACACAAAGGCTAGGCTTCAATACTTAAAATCCGTGTGCAAGTGCGTTAACAGCAATTTAAAGCGACGTCATTGTTAAAGCCATTTATCAGGCTCGGAACGTCCAAATAAACTTTTTACTGAGTCGTCGGGCAAAGGGACCGCGGCGTGGGCGTGATATGTGTGAGCTATTTGCGTTAGTGGGCACTCGGCAGGGGTACAGTGAAGATAACGGACAGAAGGCCTGCCCTTTGCTGACGAAATAACAAGAGATATCAAGCAGAGAAGTGAGAACGCAACATTGTCCACGAATCAAAGCCAACCAGCCTCTCAACTTGGTAACAAAGCTTCGATTAAATACGTGATACTATCAATCAATTACTAACTTTAGCATATACATACAGCATTGAAAATGTTATGATTGAGATTTGTAGCTATGGCTATGTTACAGCTAAAACCTGAAGTGCAGCTACACCTAGTTTCTGCTGGTTAGAACTAGGTGCAGCCTTATATTCTTGGTAAAATCTAGCATTGGCCGATTGTTTTCGGATAAATCTAGGTCTACCCCGTATCAATCCGGCTAAACTAGGTCCAAACAAACAGTAGTAGTCGATATCATGCTGGCTAAAACCAGATTCAACCAAATTTTGGTTGTTTTAAGCTTCTTAATTTTAACGTAGACATTAACGGGTCTTCTACATGACAAACTCTGTGCTAAGGGTCTGTCTTATCGGCTCCTGTCTAATGCGAAGGCAAACATCGGACGTGGTACGAAGCCATCACATGTCGCCGCCCATTCCACAGCTTTATAAATATTTCCAGCGCCATTGCCATTAGGGGACGGCGTTACTCGCTCAATGTAAAGCTATTAGCTTAATAGATGGCCATCGCTTGATAGACGAAAATACGTGATTGTTGGCGTAGAAATTTACCGGCAATCTGGCTAGAGGAATAGCAGCAAGTGCTTACGAATAAAATCAGAAGATAGCGTTTCATACTCAGTCAGTTAATATGAAGCTATTAATTTGGTGACGACTTAAGTTTAAGAGGACGGTCATCCCTTTATAGTCTAAATTCGGGTAGTTGACGTGTAAAGTAAATAAATGACATCTGGCTAGAGGAAATAGGCAGCAAGTGCTTACGAATAAAGTAAAAGACTTGACAATGGAAGACTTTTACGTTGTATTGTAGGAAAGTTTTAAGTTCTATCTACAAGTCAGAAATTGTCTACTTGTTTACAAGATAACAAGTAGGTAACATACCTAATTTTAATGTATGCAGATAAGTCAAAAAACCCACTTGTTGTAAGTACGCACCGAGCAAACAAAAATAGGTACTATATTGCGTATTAGTTTTAGATTAGATGGGTTAGTCTAGTCTACATAGTCTGTCTGTAATGTGCGTTGACTAATACACTAAACTAGTGAATAAATTACGATTATTTACGCTACGCTATACTGATACACGCCTCATTTACACACTCATTAATATCATTATGGTAATTAATTACCAAGGGACGGGATCGAAAGAGAAAATCAGTTGCTTAATTAAAGTTTTAATTTGCATTTGCAATATCGTGGATGTATGGGATTGGGGTTGGTTCACGTAAAATCCCATTATGTTAATTTGGGTGTGTTCAACAATTATAGGTCGTAAAACCCCACACAATAACCTACCTGGGCTTGGATTCTAGCGTCAATCGAACGTTTATCGTGTGGTTATGTAATTCGATAAAGATTTGACCGTTTTAACGTAAAAATTAACGTAAACGTAAGAAACACGCAAGAAATCGAAGTACAAATCGTGAACCTAAAAAATAAAAAACTGTATTTTCTTCGAAAAAGTAAACTCGATCGGTGAACGTTTTTCGAATGCGAACACGCGAATTGGCACCCTGACCTTACTTGAGAAGAATGGGATATATCAATTTGATAATTTAACTCTATTCAATGATACTTTTTGTACAATAATCAATTTAAACAATCGTAGGTATACAGGCAATCATTCGTTATTATTGCTTATCGTCCGTAACATCTATACTAATATTATAAAGCTGAAGAGTTTGTTTGTTTGTTTGTTTGTTTGTTTGTTTGAACGCGCTAATCTCCGAAACTACTGGTTCGAATTGAATAATTCTTTTTGTGTTGGATAGTCCAATTATCGAGGAAGGCTATAGGCTATATTACATCACGCTACGACCAATAGGAGCAAAGATATAGTGGTAAATGTGTAAAAAGCGGGAGAAAGAAGTCACTATTCCACGCGGACGAAGTCGCGGGCAAAAGCTAGTGTCAATAATAAAATTTATGTTTGGAAATCGAACTCGAGTATTTGTAGCCGGGGGTGGCATATCGGGCAGGAGGTGGGGTGAATAGGTGGGTATTTTTTATCAGGTTACAGTCCCGGAAATTGACGCCGCGCGCTTATCCGCTACGCTGAGACTTCCGGTTTCGACAGCGTAGTAGGCACAATCATCAACTTGATGAATGACCATTCTGTTACCGTGATTATTACCTACTGCAATGTGTTTTTGCTGCGATGATTAGTTTTTATAATAATTTGATTGAAAGATGATGAGAGGATATTTTAGGAGTTATTTTGAGAAACTCAATTTTGTCAGAAATTTAGTGAGATGGAGGAGTAAGGCCATAGAAAGGGCAAAAGGGACATCAATAATTTTGCGGTCTGGGATACGATAGCAAGGAATAATATTAGTTTTTTCAATAATAATATTAAAAAACCGCAATGTTATTTACCCAAAAATTTATAGAATTTATAGGTACCTACTTACTATAAATTATACGATTACTGCTTACCTTATGATGAAATCAATGATGCTAGGTAGTATGCATAAACTTACCGCTTCCTTTGTTGATGGTAGTGTATGTAACCTTCTTGCACATTCGTTATTCTATGGCAGCCGCTCCCCCCCGCACTGCATCCTCGCGGCTCGCGCGGACGTTACTCCTAAGCCCGAGTCTGACCAATTTCTATTGACACCTATAGACCGCAGCCTCTAGGTACTCACCTCGTGCACCGGTCTCAGCTTCACAACAATCCGCCGGCTTTGTCCCCCGATAGCGATCGATACGCACCGGCCGAGCCGACCCTCAACACCGTAAAAGCAAATTACTTTTAATCACCATTCAGCACATAAACGAACACGGCCCACCCGTTTCACCACAGTATTCCATGCCAGCACACACACGTACAGTACACGACACTGTCAATATTCAATCCTCAGGGTGCAATTCAATCCATGAACCGAGTATAAACAAATAACACTGGTGATTCCACAGTAGAAATAGCGTAACAAACGTACCGAACGCACGTCACGTCAGCGCCGATTCGAGTCGGCGGACGACGGCGGAACTCGGCCGAGGAACGCTACGTGTCCCCCCGATCTGTAAGGCGAGAGGAAGCGAGACGCGACTATGGCGCAGCACACGGGCGAGAGAGATGGAAAACTATGAAGCGGGAGGCAAAGCATAATATCCAAAGGGCTGGTGTACAGAGAGCACAATCGGCATGCCACAGACACTGCCTATACCTAGGATTGATCCGCTGAGTGAATAGATAATGGTTGTTGTAGCACTTGTGGCGGTATCTTGGAATGACCGCGGTCGCTCATTCATCAAAATAATTATCCGACAATTAAGCGTTGAGCCGGAGGTCGTTGCCGTTTCGCTCGCTATTTAGTTACTCCACGCTTGACGGCCTTTATGGCATAACTTTAATAATGTTATTCAGTATTTTGGAGAAGTTTGGAGATAAGCTCGCTTATTATTTCCTGCTTATCTCAATGAAGATCAACAAAGTAGATAATTGCTATTGGTATGATTATCGTCTCAAGTTTATTACATATTCAAATGTCCTCTCAAGTTTTGTTAAATAACTTGTACACTAGGTACTCGCGATGTTGCATGAAAATTTCTATATACGTAACTGGCAACTGCCTGTATTTATTATTTTTGAATAATTAACGAATATTTTACTTACATACGTTAGGTAGATGGTAGATAAGTAAGTAAAATATTCGTTAATTAAGTAGGTACTAGAAGATTCAACCAAAAGAAACCCGATGAGCCCCAAAAGAAAGTCGGCTCAGTACCTACTTAAGTTAACTTATCATAAAATGTCTACAGGCCTGTTTCACCATCGACAAATAAGCACTAAACAACGTATAATTCAAATTAATATGGAATGCAATTTTGTATGAAGGAAGAAGGTAGTAGACCGATAACGCTAACGGGAACTTATCAGACACTGTTTAACCGGCCGTTAATCAGATTAAGATAGGTACTTGATGATATCTTGCAGGGAAATAGGAAAGCATTTTGAGATCTTGCATTCAGCGTGCTTGCGTTCAGGTAACTTAGTCGTAGTAGTAGGTAACATTTGTATTAATTGACTTCCGGAAGCTTTCTTCCGTTTGATATTCAAATTAATAAACAAAAAAACATCGCCACTTCATTGCCGGTGGTTTATTTATTTCTTTTGAGTCAATCTTCTTTACAAGGTTTCACGATGAATGGTTTGTGGCGACATCTACCCGCTGTCGCATTCACCTTCGTTGTTTTCCGTGTTCACAACAACACACAACAGCGACGACGAAACTCAGCTTCCAATGGTGAGGTGCCGGTAGCCGAACTATGCTACCATCTTGCATCATCACGCACTATCCTAAATAAAATTATTAAACCAGAGATAGGTAGTACTTACTGAGATTAGGTGATAAGACCGCCTAAATTGTAAATTTCCATTAAACAAATTTGTAAATTCACTAATTGTGTGTGCAATAAAGAGTTATCTATCTATCTATCTTTTAGGCTATGCCACCATGTAGATTGTGTGATCGAGGGCCCAAGTTATTTATCCATAAAAGTTGTAATTTATGAATTTTTTGCCCTACTTATGCTTAAGTTTTTACTATTTTTAACTAAATTACCCTTAAGTTTCATTTCATTTCTCAAGGGTTAAAAAATGGGCCCTCAATCCAGATGCACATGCTTAAAGATAACACGAATTTTGCCTCAGTCTTTTATAGCGCTACATATTGTTCGATTTAATATCTTATGGACTGCCTTTAAACCTTACCGGATTTAAACACCAATAGTCACATATTCTTTGCTGTTCTGTGGAGAAGTTCTATGGTAGCTACTTACAGTAAAACACGAATAGAGCATATTTACATTTATTGGTAATCTATTCTTCTTATCATATCTTAATGCAACATACATATGCTGAAGGTGTGAAGTTGACAGTGAATTCCCAAAACTCACTTAACTATTTCAGTTACATTACTATTATACTACGCCTTACCAACAAATAAATTAGAATAAACGTAGAAGTTAAAAAGTATTACAGACTATTTCAGTTAACATTATTATTGTTTGTACAATAGTTCCTAACCAACTTCACTGGTTCATAATATCTTGTAGTTAAGGTCACCTATTCAACTGAAAAGTTATTTTATTGGAAAAATATAAAATGTGGTGTTTAACATTATTTTGGTTCGCCACTTCCGCGCCATTGTTTTAAACATATTTGACACGAACATAGAAAGAAGCACATGTTTCATACCTAATGAATATGCATTGATAAGAAAAATATTCCATTCCCCATTATAAAGCATTGTTTATAATGGACTATTTAAATTTATCAAAGTAGAAAACTTAGTCATACCGATCGTGTTGGATTTCAACTACCAATAAAACTAATCGAAGTCTTTTCACTAGCTCACTTCTCTAGCAGCTCATTTTCACACACAAATCATATTAATTATTTATACATACATCAAATTCATAGTTTTGCTCGACCCAATTGGCAATTTCCCAGAAGTTAAAATCTGGGTTCAATAACTAGTGTACCGTCAGTTTTTTGAAGACAGATACATAATAAAATACAACCCCGATATCAAATAGAATACGGAAATGGGCCTAAGTAATAATCACAGAGCCGTCCCCATTTGAAATGGAGACAGGATCAACACGCAGCATCAAATTATTAATGATACATTTGTTTTGATTATTTTCGACACAGTGTTATTTTTATTATACCAAGATTAAATAAGAAACCTGGTTAGACAGAGGTTGCTGGTTCAAACACAGACTGTTGGTAGATTTTTGGATTTCGTATTCAATCTTAATTAATATATCTGTCGTGTTGGTGTAAAGTCCGTTCAACTTTGCTAGTCGAAAATTGTAAACAATCTTTTAATAACTTTTAAAATAATATCAGAGAATTTAATTAATTAACTATTTGATTTAAAAATATCTCAGTGTTCAACGATTAATTTTGCCAGATGTAGGTTGTGTTTTATGTTATTTTCAAAGGAACTTGTTAATTAAAAGGATTGTCAAGATTGTTTACAATATAAGACTAGCAAAGTTGAATGGGCTTTAGGTAATGCATTTTTATCGCGATAGACGTAGTGTAGAGTGCGGTACGCTTATTGCGGCAGCAGCGGCACCTCGGGGTATGACGGCTCCTGCTCCTCCTCCGAAGAATGGCCGCTAGCGTACGACGATCGGCCACTCTTCTCCCGCAGTCAGTACCTGCAACAAGACATTCGTTTTATTTTATTAAATATGTGTAATACGAATCCCTTAATGATGATAATTTAAAGACGTGTAGGACTTAAAGCCAATGACGGATTACCATTTTATTTACTATGTTAATAGTAATGGCCCATTTACACGAGGCCAGTAGCACTGGCGCCAGCAAATTCGAAACCGTTCTATTTCATTGGATTGGCTTCGTCCACTGGCTTGGGCCAGTCCAATGCACTGGCCTGGCTCTATTTTCACGAAGCCAATATTGGCCTGGCTTATTGGACTGTCTCGTCTACTGGCCTCGTGTAAATGGGCCATAACGGTCATCAGCTATCGAACTGGAATGCAGACATATTATGTCTGCTGTCAAAAATATGTCAGTTGCGTGCGGACCAGACATAATATGTTTGCGCCGCAGTTGGCGGGTTTCGCGCTCTAAAAGACGTCACCTGTGAACGCAATCGTGTGTAAGAATGAAACAAAACGTTGTAAGATAAACAAGGACGGCATCACGGCATATATTAAATGGCAACAGCAAACCAGCCGCCATAAGATATTTCTTAGAATTCGGTCATTTTAGACGGGCGCTCGGGGCGCCCCGAAAAAATGACCTTATAACTATTTATCATAAGGTTTAAAATAAACGAAATATAAAATAAACATTGTTCGAATTACAAAGACGCATGTGTTAATACTTTAATACAACGAGTTAGCTTGTGTATCGAGGAACGCTACGACATAAATTACACGCACACACGCCAAGTGGCGCTCGCTTATCGCTTGTTTTTGTAACCAGAGAGAACCAGAGCCGTCAAGGGCCATTAGGAGGGCGGGCGTGCTGCAGTGGAACATGTTTCGGAATTAAGATGGTAGCGGTTAGAAGGATAACATGATGTGTATTTTTTTGCTCTCACTGTGTGTGTGTGTGTCTGTGTATTTTTTTAGCTTGCACGGCTTTTGCTATTTCACGGTGAGTGAAAGATAGGGTCGACGGTCAAAAAACGAAAGGTGAGGGACAAATACGGAATAAGGAAAGACATTATTTGAACTTCAGTAAAATATGTTTGTTACTGCGGCCGAAGTCTGAAGCACAAGAAATGTCCTTTATTTTTACAATTAGCCCTGATAAAAATTAAAGTCTTATTTTCTGCTGCATCAAATATAATTTTAACCCACGTAATTAAGTATATCCTCAATAAATCGTAAAAGGCTGTTACCAGCGGCCCGAGCGCCCGGCAAAAATATATGTAAAAATGTGTGGGCATTTTTAAGGCTAAATAAATAAGACACAAATGCGATTAAATTCAGTTGTTATTACAATAAAACTTTGTTGACTTAAACAATTTTTAACAACTACAATCACAGTCTTTATTTTAATCATAAAACTCTTTTAAACCAGTGATACTCAAGGTCCATAACCTTGATACTCATAGGTCGGTATATTTTGTGTTATAGAAACTCTATCTATCTACTTTTCAGAAATGTTATAGCATATTCTATATTTACAATATTTATATTTTATTAACAATGTTTCATCATATTTATTAAAACAATATAGAGATACGCAGAAAAAAATTTCAACGTAAACTTACAAATTTAGCAAAAACTACGCATTTCAACTCAAAACGTAACTAAATTTTATACGGTCAAATCATTTTAAGTAATAATATTTTAACAGTGGCTTTGTCTACATCATAGAAACAGGACACTATCATTATTTTTTGGAAAATCGAGATTTTATTTTTTATTATTTTCTTCAACATACACTATCATTTTTAAAAACAGCATCCTGACAATTTAAAAAGCTATCTACGTCATCGGTTTCGTATCTCTTAATTCAATGCCCAAACCTTATTTTTCTCTCTAGCCTTAATTAATAAAAATAAAAAAAAAATAAGAAAAATATTAACTTAGTGTCCAATTTTCTCAAAAACTAGAGGATAAAAACCCAGTGTTTTCTACATAAAATATTAATTTATTGTTTATTGGACCACCGACACGGACATAACTGAATTAATTACTAACTGACATATCTACGTACAGATGATAATAAATGAAAGAAAATGTTAAATTCAGTATGTTCGGTTTTCTTACTTTTAGTATGGATTCGAGTAATAAGATCTAATATTTTAATCTAAGGACATACGTATTGCAACGGCTTTGGTCAAACTGCATATGTACTTTCCGTTTTCACGCTTAAGCGGCTGAGCTGATTTTGATGAAATGAAGCAAAGAACGGCAAATTCATTGTTATGTAAAGAAAGAAAGAAATATTAGAAATTCTTTACAAGGCTACTATTTAAAAAAAATAATGAAAAAACTACGAATGCAAAGATTTAAAACAAGGAAAGATGCACACAGTCTTTTCACAGCCGGCACAGTAAAAGTGAGTAAGATTTTTGCACACGCAACACCTGCGGCGCAAACGGCTTTTATTTGCTCCTATTGGATATTCTCGGACGTGATGAGTTTTAGCCTCGAACACACGGCACGGCAAACTCAAAACAGGTTGAAGAATTGTTTTGGGTGTGCAGTGCCGGCTGAGAAGAGACTGTATTAAGCTTTTCCGGAAATTTCGGTGATTTAAACTGGACCCGGATTTTTTGGCAATAACATACGAATTTAGGACAGACACGTTTAGAAGCCTTCTAAAAAATTTCTTGTACCATACCTGCGTCCGTTTTCTCTCGATGGGGTACATCGACAAAAGTTGATCTTTTTTGTCGACGCCCCCCATCATAATGTTGTAGTCAAGAATGAGGCACGGTTTAGTTTTGCCCTCTAAAATTTTGGTCCCGTTGCCGTGGTAAGTAGAAATCGTTGCAACTAGATTGTCATCCAGCCACACCATGACATCAACGTCACCCGACGTATATCCAGCTAAATCTCCCTTTTTCATATTTTGTTTTGTTAAAGCTGTCAGATCATGGGGCACAAACTTTCGATTGGTGCGGAGCGTCCCCACCACATCGAATCCGAGACATTTGAGTCGGCGAGCCAGGGCCGGGGAATTATAAAAGCTATCCATCCACACCGTATAGCCATGCCCCTCGAGACCGCGGAGCAGGCCCAGCACGACGCTCGGCGTGAACGCGTCCAGAGGGTCGTTCCGGTCTCGAGAGACATGTTTTTTGGCATGGACGTCAAATTTCCATAAATACCCGGTCTGCGACTCGCACAACTCGTACGTCTTTACACCCACTCTCGCCTTTTTATTGGAAATATACTGTGAAATATTTAGCAAGCCTTTCCACTGCATTAGACTTTCGTCTAATGCTATATTTTGATCCATAGTGTACATACATTGGAATTTTTTATTTAAGTGTGATATTATTGGCTCGAGCTTGAAGAGCTTCGCTTCAGCAGGGCTTAGCTCCTGTGCACGCATGTCCGAATTGTTATTAAAATGTAAACAAGCATTTAGTAGTTGAAATCTGTGTAAAGACATGTGTGTACGGAAACCAGGCGTATTAAAAATATCACTGACGGTGGTCCAGTACTCTTCAATTTTTGATTTTATGACAGTGCCCATGGCCAATATGATGGCAAAATATGTGTACATTTCATTGACATTAGTGTCGTGCCAGTCGCAAATACGGCTCTTAGGCCCTAACGTGTTATGACGCATTCGTTGTAATACCACGTCCTGAGCGTATTTGTTTGTTTCGTCCACAATACGTTGCATGATCTCAGGGTCCCAAATTGACGTAAAGATTTTGTACGGGTCTTGACACGGCTGAGTGGGACCGACACCGACTTGAGTAAACGGTTCTCTTCTTTGATTTGGAGGAATCCGACGGTCGGGGAAATGCCTCCATTCAAAATGGAATAAATTATTCGGCATCAAAGCACCATCACAATCGTCTGCTAGTGGCACAGCGGGTGGTTCAATACATTGAGCGCCATGGTGGTCACCGGTGACACCCAAACAATATTTTTCTGTTGTGTCTAGTTTTGCGGCAGTCAAAGTCTTAACTGATGGGACAGCAAGTGGTTCCGCTTCCTCCTGTACTTCGTCCAAAGGAGTTTCCATGATCCTGCGGTACACCCTTGGCAAAAATATAGGCGCTGAGTCCGCGTCCTCATCATCGGAACTTCCAGATTCGCTTCCTACAAAAGGAATGACATGTCAAATAATACCACTTCACTCTAATTATCACAATAGTCGATGCCAAATATATACAATGTGTTCATAAGGATATACATTAACTTTGAATAATACTTCTATAGCTCTTTTTAAACATATCGTACAAAGGACTACTTCCTTTAAACATATTTTTTTAATTTAAAATATATTTAAAAAGATCAAATTTAATGGTCTAAATAACAAGCCCGAAGTTGATGTATAACCTTAAGAATACGGTGTAGTGTGCCAAAAAAGCATACTTACCATAATTGATTACGTCATCAATTTCCGCGTCTCGAAGAAGTCCTCGCGGACGTGGTCGGGGTTTATGCGAGCTATGTGGTCGAGTCGCCAGCGACCTCAATGGAATGTTCCCAGAACTGCCTTCACATTCCAAGAACCTGGAAAAAAAGAAAAGAAAATTATTTTCTGTCTGTTTGACGAGTTAACTTTTTGGTAAGAGTAAATTAACTTACAATGCGGGCGAGGGAGGAAAAGCTGGTGATGATGCTGGTGTCGTTGCTGAAGACGGTCCTGGTAACGGTTCCGGTGTTGGTTCCGGTATCGGTGTCGGTACAAGTGTCGGTGCCTTTGTCGGTTCAAGTGTCGGTGCCGGTGTCGGTACAAGTGTCGGTGCCTTTGTCGGTTCAAGTGTCGGTGCCGGTTTCGGTACAAGTGTCGGTGCCTTTGTCGGTTCAAGTGTCGGTGCCGGTGTCGGTACAAGTGTCGGTGCCTTTGTCGGTTCAAGTGTCGGTGCCGGTGTCGGTAAAAGTGTCGGTGCCGGCGTCGATACAAGTGTCGGTACGGGCGTCGGTTCAAGTGTCAGTGCCGGTGACGGTTCAAGTGTCGGTGCCGGTTCAAGTGTCGATGCCGGTGTCGGTAAAAGTGTCGGTGCCGGCGTCGGTACAAGTGTCGGTGCGGGCGTCGGTTCAAGTGTCAGTGCCGGTGACGGTTCAAGTGTCGGTGCGGTCGTCGGTTTAAGTGTCAGTGCCGGTGTCGGCACAAGTGTCAGTGCTGGTGTCGGTACAAGTGTCGGTTCAAGTGTCGGTGCGGGCTTCGGTTCAAGTGTCAGTGCCGGTGTCGGTTCAAGTGTCGGTGCGGGCGTCGGTTTAAGTGTCAGTGCCGGTGTCGGCACAAGTGTCAGTGCCGGTGTCGGTACAAGTGTCGGTGCCGGTGTCGGTTCAAGTGTCGGTGCCGGTGTCGGTACAAGTGTCGGTGCCGGTTCAAGTGTCGGTGCCGGTGTCGGTAAAAGTGTCGGTGCCTTTGTCGGTTTAAGTGTCAGTGCCGGTGTCGGCACAAGTGTCAGTGCCGGTGTCGGTACAAGTGTCGGTGCCGGTGTCGGTTCAAGTGTCGGTGCCTTTGTCGGTTTAAGTGTCAGTGCCGGTGTCGGCACAAGTGTCAGTGCCGGTGTCGGTACAAGTGTCGGTGCCGGTGTCGGTTCAAGTGTCGGTGCCGGTGTCGGTACAAGTGTCGGTGCCGGTTCAAGTGTCGGTGCCGGTGTCGGTAAAAGTGTCGGTGCCGGCATCGGTACAAGTATTAGTGCCGGTGTCGGTACAAGTATTAGTGCCGGTGTTTGTGCTGGTGTCAGTACCAGTGTCGGTACCAGTGTCGGTACAAGTGTTGGTGCCAGTGTCGGTGTTGGTTGTTCTTCGCTTCGCTTCTTTCTTCCAGGATTTTTACTGCAAAATTTTAATCACAGTTATGCAAAGTAAAGATAAATCCGCAAAATTAGGCTGCAAAAGGTATTGGTGTGCTTTATTAGCCAGCCTTGTAATACAGAGAATACACTTACGGGTCTCGGTGACGTCTCCTTTTTGGGTGTAGTGGCGTTTCTACTGTCTCGCCTCTTGGCAGTATTTGTACACTCAAAATGTTAACCCTAAAATTACATAATTATTAGCATTATTTAATAAGGTATAAATAAAATACAATAAAGGTGAGATAAATGCATGTTTAAAAAAACAAGAACCCACACAATAACCAAGCAATAAGTAAATCTTACCCATCTATAGCTGTCAGCTGGCCACAGACTTTCCCCTACTACCCCGTCTAGCCCCCACTCTACATATTAAAACTCATTACATTACGCAATGTTGATCGCAAATAAATAAATAAAATCAATCAATCAATAAAATTATAATTTTAAGTGAATCAAAAGTGTCACTAAAATAATACTCACACACACAAAAAATATAACGCAACAGAAAAAATCCGAAAATCCATACTATTCAACCCCGAACTAAAATAACGAAATTAGTCACCTTGACGTACTTTTACTGATCTGCAAAGCTGACATACATATTAATCTTCGGTTGTATATCGGCGTTGATGATTAATTTTGATAATTTTGAAAAAAAAAAACTTACAAAATTCACAGCTCTTAGTACAACTTAAGCTAATTTTACATACTAACAGCTATACATTGAAACACTTATTCCAATTCGAAGATTAAAAGAACCAGTTTAAAAAAAATAGTTTTTCAACACAATACTAACATTATATTACAAAATGAAAGTCAGAAAGATACCGCACATTCCAAAAGTTCTAGTTAGGATAGGATGGCATGGCACGCAATATTTGCAAATAAAAAGCAAATTTCCTATTGGATTTATTGGAACCTCTGCAGGAGTAGTGCAAACGAGTGAAAAATTATAATTATATAAATAAATAAAATTATAAATTACTAACATAGGTTAAGTCCTTTACAAACAAATTATGATGATGTTACTTGATTGAATAAATAAATTAATATTATTAAAATTTTATTTTATTGATTAAGGTACACCAACACCATTAGAAAAACAAACTTACTAATACAACGACATCACATGGACTTATGTTTGCTAATTAGAATCTTGTTAATTAGACTGTTCATCAATTAAATTACCGTTTTTATCTCACCTGTTCAGTCATACTTTTCAGTCTGGAATCCACCACAAAAACAAAAAAAAAACACAAGGCCTTTGGTCGAAGGCCGTCACTTTAAAGACGACGCGAGGTGCAAGTGATTCTGGCCCTTAAACTGGTAAGGCGGCGGTGCCCTCAAAAGTACCACATAAAAGGCAGTTTAATAACTTTTGCAGTAGGCTTTCTTTTAGATCTCATCACAGTAGGTAGATGAGATTGCGGTCAAATGTCTTTCTATTCATTAAAAGCTGTGTAAGTTACTATGTCACAATGAGAAGAATATAACATAATTTATTCACCTCCGATAAGAGTCGTGACTCTCCCTGTCCGATTCAGCGTACGGCGCCCAGTGCGCCGGCGTCGCTTCGCCCTCGTCGCGCTCAGAGTTGTTGCTAGTGCCTGCAAACAAGAAATAAAGTAAAAATATCACAAAAACTTTGAGAGAGAGAGTCTGTCCATGTGGGTCTCACGGTTTGCTGATCGATTGATCTAAACAGATTCCTTGCATTATTTATAAAATAAATTATTCTGTCAAAATCTCCTAAGCTGTCACGTTTAGCTATGAACAAGCTGCAATGGTCGCTCGAGGCGGGCGCGGGCGGCGAGGGGCTGTCCAGCGAGATCACGCGCCGCTCGGGACCTGTACTCGCTCGAGGACACTATAGTGACTCACATCTGTCGACGGGCGTGATGGAGAGGTGCGGGTGGTCGGGCGGCGGCTGCGGCGAGGCGGGCGCGGGCGGCGAGGGGCTGTCCAGCGAGATCACGCGCCGCTCGGGACCTGTACTCGCTCGAGGACACTATAGTGACTCACATCTGTCGACGGGCGTGATGGAGAGGTGCGGGTGGTCGGGCGGCGGCTGCGGCGAGGCGGGCGCGGGCGGCGAGGGGCTGTCCAGCGAGATCACGCGCCGCTCGGGACCTGTACTCGCTCGAGGACACTATAGTGACTCACATCTGTCGACGGGCGTGATGGAGAGGTGCGGGTGGTCGGGCGGCGGCTGCGGCGAGGCGGGCGCGGGCGGCGAGGGGCTGTCCAGCGAGATCACGCGCCGCTCGGGACCTGTACTCGCTCGAGGACACTATAGTGACTCACATCTGTCGACGGGCGTGATGGAGAGGTGCGGGTGGTCGGGCGGCGGCTGCGGCGAGGCGGGCGCGGGCGGCGAGGGGCTGTCCAGCGAGATCACGCGCCGCTCGGGACCTGTACTCGCTCGAGGACACTATAGTGACTCACATCTGTCGACGGGCGTGATGGAGAGGTGCGGGTGGTCGGGCGGCGGCTGCGGCGAGGCGGGCGCGGGCGGCGAGGGGCTGTCCGGCGAGATCACGCGCCGCTCGGGACCTGTACTCGCTCGAGGACACTATAGTGACTCACATCTGTCGACGGGCGTGATGGAGAGGTGCGGGTGGTCGGGCGGCGGCTGCGGCGAGGCGGGCGCGGGCGGCGAGGGGCTGTCCAGCGAGATCACGCGCCGCTCGGGACCTGTACTCGCTCGAGGACACTATAGTGACTCACATCTGTCGACGGGCATGATGGAGAGGTGCGGGTGGTCGGGCGGCGGCTGCGGCGAGGCGGGCGCGGGCGGCGAGGGGCTGTCCAGCGAGATCACGCGCCGCTCGGGACCTGTACTCGCTCGAGGACACTATAGTGACTCACATCTGTCGACGGGCGTGATGGAGAGGTGCGGGTGGTCGGGCGGCGGCTGCGGCGAGGCGGGCGCGGGCGGCGAGGGGCTGTCCAGCGAGATCACGCGCCGCTCGGGACCTGTACTCGCTCGAGGACACTATAGTGACTCACATCTGTCGACGGGCGTGATGGAGAGGTGCGGGTGGTCGGGCGGCGGCTGCGGCGAGGCGGGCGCGGGCGGCGAGGGGCTGTCCAGCGCATAGCTGGGCATTAACTCGTTAATCCGTTAATCGTTAATTAACGAAGTTAACATTTTGATTAACGGATTAACTTTTAAGTTAACTTTCAAAAATGTTAACGGACACGTTAACTTCCGTTAATATGCAGCTAAGTCCGTTAATCGTTAATCCAATGCCTACTGTTTACCGCACGGCACCGCGGCGCGGCGCAAAAAACAGGTGCAGACAAGTAAGTTTTTTGATAATTCTGTCACACAGTCTATTGAAAAACTAAAAAGCTCCAACTCTCTAACGAGTAAAGCGCAAAGTCTCGTTCAAATGTGGCTGGACATGAAATCAAAAGACTCGTTCAACGATACTGCATTTCTCGCGGAACAGATATTCATAAATGTATTCATTAAATACAATACCGCAATACCCTCAAGTACTGCAATTGAACGGCTGTTTTCCACGGGTGAAAACATTTTAACATCAAAACGAGGATCGCTTTTAGTTTGTAATTTATATAAATTTTGATACAGTATTTTGAAATTATAAAAAATAATTATTAAAGGGGTATTTGTCACCGGTACTCGAAGACCTTCAGAAGCTGTTTAATTCCGTGCTGCTAGAGGGCATCACACCTGAGGCATGGAACAGGAGTGTGGTGGTGTTATTCTTCAAAAAAGGAGACAAAACCTTATTGAAGAACTTTAGACCCATCTTACTCCTGAGCCATGTCTACAAGCTGCTCTCAAGGGTCATCACGAATCGTCTCGCACGTAGGTTTGATGACTTCCAGCCTCCCGAACAAGCCGGATTCCGAAAAGGGTATAGTACCATAGACCACATCCATACGCTTATGCAAATTATAGAGAAGTCAGAGGAGTATAATATGCCTCTATGCTTAGCGTTCGTGGACTGTGAGAAGGCCTTTGATTCGATCGAAACTTGGGAGGTGCTTCTGTCTCTTCAGCGGTGCCACATAGACTATAGGTATATAGAGGTGTTAAAGTGTTTGTTATGACAACGCCACCATGTCGGTCCGAGTACAGGAACAGAATACGAGGGTGATTCCACTGCGAAGAGGTGTAAGACAGGGAGACGTTATATCTCCGAAACTGTTTACAGCGGCACTGGAAGACGCCTTCAAGCTCCTGGAATGGGAAGGATTCGGCATCAATGTCAATGGCGAATACACCACACACCTCCGGTTTGCCGATGAGAACATATTTTAGTCACTATATTATAGTCGCTGTGGCATGGATGATCTGGGCACTATGCTCGAAGACCTTGATTGAGTATCCCAACAAGTGGGTCTTAAAATGAATATGGAAAAGAAGAAAATTATGTCGAACTCCCGTGTTGTGCCCACTCCGGTATCTGTTGGGAACTCAATTCTCAAAGTTGTTGACGAGTACGTCTACCTGGGACAAGTAATCCAATTAGGTAGGTAACTTTGAGAAAGAGGTCAATCGAAGAATCCAACTCGGCTGGGCAGCGTTCGGGAAACTGCGCAAGAGCGTCTTCTCGTCTCAATTACCTCAGTGTCTGAAGACAAAAGTCTTCAACCAGCCTCTAACTATGGGCCTCATAAAGAAGCTCAAAATCACACAACGAGCGATGAAGAGCGCTATGCTCCGTGTTTCTCTACGAGATCGAATCAGAAACGAGGATATACGTAGAAGAACTAAGGTAACGGACATAGCCCTGCGAACTGCGAATCAGTAAGCTCAAGTGGCAGTGGGCAGGGCACATAGCGCGTAGAACTGATGGCCGTTGGGGCAGAAAAGTCCTAGATTGGAGACCCTTCGACCAAAGGCGCAGCGTAGGACGTCCACCGACAAGATGGACAGACGACCTTGTAAAGATCGCAGGATCGCACTGGATGCAGACCGCTCACAACCGGTCGTTGTGGAAAGCCATGGGGGAGACTTATGTTCAGCAGTGGACGTCCTTCGGCTGATGATGATGATAATGATGATGAAGAATTATCAATCAATGTCAAAAAGCTGTCAAATTACTTAGCAGAAAATCACTCACTACTGTAGCACGATAGAGTCACTACAGCAGCCGCTGTCAGAATAGCGAGGTGTATCAAAGCACTATCGTTGTACAAGTTATTAGCAATTAGCGGAATTGGCACCCAGATGTGAACTTCAACATGTCAATTGCATGAAGGAAAATATGCACGAAATGCCCGACGGTTAAATTTCACAAGTATTTCGTTTTGTCCCTATCCTGTTTACTCCCAGAACCTTTTTTTTTTCGTCAAGAAATGCAGTTTTGCATACCGCGGGGGCAGTTGGGGGTTATGTGGGACTCCAGACTTCAGAGCCTGCCTACCCACTAAAACCTGACGGCGTTCTCCCGTGCCATTAAGTGAGGCAAGAACTGACGGGTTGCGCCCTAGGCATGAGCCCTGAGCTTACTCCCAGAACCTAAACCAACAGGTTTTATAAGTTCACTAACGCAACGATAAAAAAATGAAGTTTTACACATATTAACGGATTAACGATTAACGTTAACTTGCGTTAATTCTTCCGAAATGTAACGCTTTAACGTTTAACGAAGCTAACTTTTTTTGTAACGGATTAACGATTAACGAAGTTAACTATTTGATTAACGGTGCCCAGCTATG
>OY757270.1:3942990-4019549 GCA_963584085.1 Pyrausta aurata | reverse complement strand
GAAAAATATCTAATAGTAATGTTACGTCATGTATTCAACAATGCATTCCTTCACCTCGCCGCCTCCACGCGTGCCGCACTGTTTGCCAATGTCTAAGATAGTCCACGTGGACCTTTACCCACTAATGCGCTAGCGCAATCCTTTGTGACGCCCACCGCCTCCTTCTCCTCACCCCTTTTTCTAAAAACCATATCCGTGCGTAATACTAGGTCAGTTGTGCTTAGAGATGCGCCGAATAGCACTTTTGCCGAGTACCGAGTATTACTTGGTTTTTTTTTTAAACCGAGTACTCGGCTTAGTAACTCGGTTCAATCAAATTCCTGTTTCAGGTGTGTAAACCAGGTTCGCGCAGAATAAGCTTTCATCAAGCCACTAGAGCGCGATGATCCTAAAAGCCCTATTACTTTTTTTTGGATACAAAATCTACAGCATGATGATAACATAAAATATAGAGACCAATGACGGACTTACATTTTATTTACAAAATTTAAATAAGGTCGCTATTTTAAGAAAATTTGTTAGCAAAAGACTAGAGTCCTTTCGAGTGGTGGGCAGGGCCCGAACAAGGTATTCAGAACTGGCACGCTTAGCAAGAGTGTTTCTAAGAGCACCTGCAAGCACCATTCATAGTGACTGATTATTTTTGGAGGCTGGTAAAGTCAACGAAGAAAAAAGGAATTGTCTGTTACTAGAACGTGCAGAGAGCTTTGCATCACCACAACACAATCTAACTTTATATTATTTTTATTAACGTTTTCCTCACTTTGAGGTTGTGAAAGATTTTCCCAGTTGTTTAGATGATATCTACCTAAATATATTGCTTTTCTTAGACCGAGTATACTCGGCATTAAAACCGAGTTACTCGGCCGAGTACGAGTATCAAAAATCCTGCCGAGTACGCCGAGTACCGAGTATTAACCGAGTACTCGGCCCATCTCTAGTAGTGCTAGACAGCCGAGTGAATGACCCGCGAGGAGTGCTCGTTACAGGATGTTTCGTACTAAACTGTGTTATTGGATACTTTAAGTGGCCTTCGTCTGTAAGACGGTTGAAAAAGCAGTGTATTAGTAATATTGAGCCGCGGATTTGAAATTTGTATGCAAGAACTTCACACACTGAAAGCGTGTCGTGTGAGTTGTGATCCATACAAATCGGCGGTGCGTCACGACGCGATGGCGGCGTTGCTCGTTCGCAATGTGAGAAATGCGTAACTGAGTTTTATTTGTACATAAAAACTAAACAATATCCTTTCACTTGAATCCGCATACACCGCGTACAGCACGTACTCACCCGTCCACGACGAGCGAGTCGTAGGGCGCGGGCCGGTCGCATACGGGACACACCCAGGTGGGCTTGCGCTCGTTCATCTGCAGGAACAGCGACGCGTCGAAGCACTGCAGGTGCGGGCAGTTGTACTGTCACACTGTACAGCACGTACTCACCCGTCCACGACGAGCGAGTCGTAGGGCGCGGGCCGGTCGCATACGGGGCACACCCAGGTGGGCTTGCGCTCGTTCATCTGCAGGAACAGCGACGCGTCGAAGCACTGCAGGTGCGGGCAGTTGTACTGTCACACTGTACAGCACGTACTCACCCGTCCACGACGAGCGAGTCGTAGGGCGCGGGCCGGTCGCATACGGGGCACACCCAGGTGGGCTTGCGCTCGTTCATCTGCAGGAACAGCGACGCGTCGAAGCACTGCAGGTGCGGGCAGTTGTACTGTCACACTGTACAGCACGTACTCACCCGTCCACGACGAGCGAGTCGTAGGGCGCGGGCCGGTCGCAGACGGGGCACACCCAGGTGGGCTTGCGCTCGTTCATCTGCAGGAACAGCGACGCGTCGAAGCACTGCAGGTGCGGGCAGTTGTACTGTCACACTGTACAGCACGTACTCACCCGTCCACGACGAGCGAGTCGTAGGGCGCGGGCCGGTCGCAGACGGGGCACACCCAGGTGGGCTTGCGCTCGTTCATCTGCAGGAACAGCGACGCGTCGAAGCACTGCAGGTGCGGGCAGTTGGCCGGCCGGCACGGGCACGACATGCGCATCTTGCCGAGCGGGCACATGAGCGACACGCGGAGGGAGGTCGTGGCTATCTCGCTGTCGTAGTCCTCTGACAGTTTCTCTTTGACTGTGGAAAAGAAATGAGATTAGGTTAGCATAAATTATAGTGTTGTGGTGATGTCTACAAATAACTTGATGTATAATAAAGTTGATATTATTACCAAATTACGGTCTTATCATTTGATTTCCATTGGCAACTGCTGTATTGCTTGTAACTGTCCTGTCCGATACTTTCTCACTCGAATTAGTAGCCACCAGTTACAAGTTTCTTGAGCTGAACTTGGCGCCATGAACTTCTTAAGCACATAATTCGACGGACCACATCAAACAATGTGCTCAATGATACGAACCAATACAAATTGCAGATGTAGCACCTTGATTACTTACTCAGTGACCGCGTATAGTCCGGATTCTTAGTTCCCTTATTCTTGAGCCTCTGCAGCAGCTCAGCAGACGTCAGTTTCCGGACCATGAACACACTGAGCACGTAAGCCCGCGTGAAGTCGGCTGCCCACGTCACGTGGATCGTGTTGGCGACGGTGGGCGACAGTTTGACGAGCGACGAGATGTTGACGGGCCGCGGTGGTCGCTTCGGCTCTGGTGTGGGTTTGTTTGTCGGTATTGGGTTCTGTTGGAGATAAATATTATAAGTTTATGCCAAATAATAATTGCCCCTGCCTCTTTTAACTGCCTCGGTGGAGCAGCGGTTAAAGGGTCGCATTTTAAAGCGACGGCTGCGCTAGAGGTCCCGGTTTCACACACATATACATACAAGATAGAAAAGTAAATGAGGCTAAAGTTTAGTCAGGGTATTTTGATGATGACACTTACTGGTAGTGGGCACATTTTGTTATTAACTTTAACATTAACACTAGGTGGGAAGTAGTCCTCTTGTTCACACGACGTCTCCAGAAGACAAAATCTCAATTGGGCCTGGAACAAAAATAATATCATCAATAAACTATGACACCTAATATTAGATAAATGTTATAAAAAAAACATTCATTCAGTCAGTGTGTCATTTTAATATAGAGTTGTAAAATCCAGATGCTTCATGTTTCGAAGAAAGAAATTTTCTTCCTTGTGTTACTAAATACCAGAGACAATTATGACAGGGACGTCTCCCATAAGTACTTAAATACATTAACATTCATGACTTTTATAGATACAAATGTTCGTGCTCATCAGACGAACATTAGCCCCTTAGGGGGTTTGAACCCGCGACCGCTGGTTCAGTAATCAGGAGCGCTAACCACTGCATCAAATTTACGCTCACCTGTATAACATAATCCAGTTTGTTGCTCGCGCCCACAATATCTTTGCCAGACGCAATTTCGGTGGCCTGCTGCGGTGTGAGGTGGAATATGTAGGTGCCCTCCTGCAGCCGGCCGGCCTGCATCGGCATCATCGTGGACGGCTTCATCAGCTCCGCCAGCACGTCGTAGAATGGAAGCCTGGAGGAAGTGGTACTTGTTAGTAAATATTTTCATATAATAGCGATTGTGTGTGAGAACTAGAAAACATATTTTCACAGCGTCGACAGAGCCTGCTGTCCAATTAGCTGTACAATTGACAGAACTACGAAATTATTACGATTTAGATTTAAGCTAAGCATTAAGCTGTCGGTCTGACCGCGCGAAATTCATGGTCTCATTGATACGTCATTGCGTGACGTTAGCGCCATCTACCCGTCTGTTTATGCAACAGCGGGCCAAGTAGTTATTCTTTACAGAATAAATTCAACTTGGAAATGATAACGCTTCGCTACTCAATGGTTTGACAATATTTTTAACACTCACAGTGTCATATTTTATTCTTAAAAGATGAAATTAGCCATGATGGTTAGCCAGAAAGATGCTGGTTCGAATCCCGCCCGTGCGCAATTTTTGGTTTCATATTTCATCTTCTTATTTCATCTTTTGTTTGAATTATTATGAATAAGGGGGTAACTATGTAATATCATCAAGTTTTTATATATACGTCATTTACCATGAGGTTATAAAATTATCCTGCATGTCCTGCCAACTTATATCATGGAATGTACGCCTTAACTATTAAGTAATGATATGACTAGGTACATCACTCACTTCTTGAACTTGACATCCGGGTGTACTGGGAACGGCGGCATGGTGGTCGACGGCGACAGCGACGGCATCGGCGCGAGCGTCGCGCTGCCCCCGCCGTGCCCGTAGCCGTGGTACATGCCGCCGGCATACATCGGGTTCTGCCGCGCCTGCGATAGTACTTCTGTCTCATTTTACCCAGCGCAAGGATGGGGTTTAGCGCAGTTAGTACAAGCCCGGCCGTGTGTGGTTACGATGGTAAAATATGTTTTATGTATGAGAACTTGTGTTGCAGTCACTAACAGAGGTTGAACTTTTTAAAGTAAGAGTTTGACATAAGATATGATGCATGACAGCACTCAACTAATTTATGGTTTAGTCACTCAACTAATTTATGGTTTAGTCTGTCCTTTCATACCTAATTAAGAGCAAGCACACATTGGCCGCGTTAGTGGCTTATTTGAGCCAAAAGTGGTCGCGTTAGTGGCTTAACTGAGCCAAAAGTGGACACGTCAGTGGCTTAACTGTGCCAAAAGTGGTTGCGTTTGTGGCAAAAGTGCGCGTACCTCAACTATGAGGTAGTTTGAGCCATACCCCATCAAATTCACGATTTTATTCAGACGAAAAAATGCGAGTTTTTAGCTAAAGATTGCTGTTGGAAGTTGAAGTGATTTTTATTAACAAGTTTGGTTACCTAGTGAGCAACTGTTACAAGTTTTTTATAATTTAAATCACATCAATCTTTAAGCAGGTTTTACATGAATAATGCATGATGCCATATAAGATAAGGTAATTTACTGTTAACTAAAAATACTGATAATAATAGTTTCTTACAAAAGAAAGGCAAGCCTCCAGGACATCTAGTTCAGTTGTCTCTTTCGTTTGCTTGTAACATAATTTTAATATTAGTCCTACTATAATCATATCTCCAACAAACATTAATGAACACATACACAATGGCAGATAAATGAATGATTGTTAATAAATGGCTTTGTTATTATGAAGCCTCCCAAATGAAGATTTCTTATATTTTTAACAGTTTCTTTTTTACATATTTACATGAAAAGTTCACCTTTTTTAGAATTTTTCTACTTATTAGGTGAAATATTACTGCGAAATAGGTAGCACGGTAATGTAAAATGGAAGCTATGGAATAACAATAACCATTTCAGTTGCTACCTAAAGACTCCGGATTGAAGACCAGGAGATGGAGAGGCTTCATAATAACAAATAACAACATCACCAAGCGTCATCACCTTCCAACTTCAATACGACTTACAGAAACCGGCATGGGCTGCGCCCGTGAGTCCTGTGGGTTGTACCCCGTGACTCCAGGGTGTTGGTACATGTTCCTCGACCCCGGCAGCGCGGGGGCCAACGGGTCCTTCCCTTGGGAGCCCCCGCTGTGCCCGGACCCGCCGGACGGGAGAGCTTGATTGTTCCTGTGGAAGAGAGTAGGTTAGTTGTGGTGTCAGCCATTTTATTTTTAAGCAAGTGGACGTTTTATTATTATTTTTATTTCATAACGTCGGCGCTGCTAAGCATATTTACTTGTGTAGGTAAATAATGGCATAGTAGCACCCACGCAATGCAGGTTAGCAGTTGCTAGCTTTAGACCAACATAAACAGTAATTCAGTCGCCTCAATAGGAGCGCTGTAACAAAAGAACCCCTGCTACAGCAGCTCATAGTAAGGGACATGTATTTTGAATTCTTCAGAACTTGCTGCTGATAGATATGTCACATGAAGGAACAAATTTTACATTAGCCAGCAGCGTAGTGACTTACTATTATCTTGCGTAACATCAATAAACCAAAAACTAATGTACACCAAAAATCTTCAGTTTGTCTACAAATCCTTGGAAGGTTTTGACGTTTAAAATAGTAAAAAAATGGTTTAACAGACACCAACTCATTCCAACCAACGGATTATGGGATCAAACTAAGATTGCATTTGATTGACCTATTATAATTTAAAGTATTTCTATACTTTGTGTAAAAGAAAAACATAAATTTAAAAAAAACTTTAAATGGGCCAAGTAATATTGTTTATAAAAAAATAATACAACTTGGCTGGATGACATTTATCATGCATTTTTTGTGCAGATAGCATAATTTTGTAACAATTTCTTTCACTTCAAATAAATGTTTAAGAAAATAGTAAAATTATGAATATCCATCGCTCCCAGTACATAATTATCTTAATTTGGTTTGTTCATTACTTACATAAAATGTTATACTAAAAAAGGCTTACACTTAGCTAGTACCCAACACCAGTAGCCCATAGCTTCATGCATCAACGCTGTTCTCAAAACGCCTGCGTTACAGTATCCAATGTAGAGCTGACAATGAAACATCTAACATGGACTGGAGTCATGCTGACACTACAGGCCGGGCAAACGCGTGAACAACTGACACTTGCCTATTATTCCCGCTCTTTTGTGAGCGGTGTCCGTTCTCAGTTGTTTTGAGCCGCGTTCTAAGTTCGGAAGACGTTCCATTTTCGGCGGGCGCACTCTGGGCCGCACTCCCTACCCTCGCTGAAGATCGTGTTTTAACCATTGTTGACGTGCGACCATCTCATGTCAACTGAAATTCACGAGTCCGAAAACGGACAAACTATCATAAATCAACTATACAAACTGTACAGCGTTTCTGGAAAATTTCTTCGACGATGATAACGTTCTGCATCGCGCGTCTCCTTATTTCTCTTACAGCAAATACTGGAATTAAAGGGAAAGGGGCCCGAAAAACATCTGCAATTGAATAATTACCCATTTTAGTCGTCAATGGTTAAAACATGTCTTACAGCTTTTAACGTATGAACAAACCACTATTATCCTTAACTGATGATATTGTTTTGGAACAATGTTGGCGGTCCCATAGCTAATTGTGATTAATTGAATTATTCCACTGCAGCTGTGAAGTAGCAAAGCTAGGGAGAGAAAGTACATAAACAGGCTTCAATTACCAATAAAAAAATAACTATTGGGGAGACAGGAGCTGATTGTAAGAGAAATAAGACGGCTGTCCTGTCAATGAAATTTTCCAGAATCTTTTATAAACATTAACAAGGTAATGAGCAACTTGTACTTATGATGCAAGGGGACTATGTCTGAGGACCACCTAAAACATATCATTTTATGGAAAAAATTACTAGCATAGCATAAAATTGACAACTGACTTCTCTACACTACACTATTGATGTGTTATTATGAAAAGAAGATTGCAAGTTCCTTATTTCTCCAACTATTTGTTTACCAGTATATGATTAGATATAAAAAAACCGGCCAAGTGCGAGTCGGACTCGCGCACCGAGGGTTCCGTACAAACCTGCAAGGTTTACAAAGTTCGTTCATTACGACAATCGAGTCATAACTATGGTATTTTTATTGCAAAATGAAATTCATAACATTACAATGGGGAAAGATGGAGGAGCATAAATTTAAGACAAAGATCTCTTTATCGTTTAAGTAATCCTTTATTTTATATTAACACATATCATTTATCTATAATATGCGGTATCAATGGTTGTACTTTTGCGTTTTTGCGTTGACTTAGATTTTTTTTTTTTCACGGGTTTAAGGCAATTAGATCCAGTGAGCTGTTACTACTACGTATAGAGACGCTATGCCAAGCAAAAAATGTGCGCATTTTTTGGACGTGAACTGTCAACAGACTGACGTATTCCATAAATTTTGAATTTTGAATATGAAACCGCAGAAGTGGCACAGACTTTTTGCCTACTTAACTTAATTGTATTGAATGAATATTATTTTTTCAAAACGTTTTAATCGTTACTTACTTTGATCAATAGTTATTTAAAAGAGCTAAATAAATAAAAGTTTAGTAAATAAAAATCTGTAGGTCAAAAACTCGAATGATATTTTCAATTTTTTTTATCATGATTTTTATCATTTAAATTTTTCATTCGAGATAATTCTAGAAAAATACAACTACCAATGCAAAACACCTTAAAATAAATATCACAACATCGCATTGTCTAACCTCTATTTATTACCTACCTACTTTTCCATTCTGTGCGTGTCACTTTTTATAATCTTTGATTTTCGAATAAAATGGCGGCAATTTCATGCAAAACATTTATAACATTTTGAAAAAATATTTATGTTGGTTTAAGTTAACATTTTAATTTCCTACCGATGGTAAGTAACGCCGGTATCGTTTTGATTCCTGTTGGTTTTATTTTTGCATGTTTTAAAAACGCAAGACGGCTTTTTGACAAATTAATTGACCAAATGTCACATTGGTTAACGCTACGAGCGGGAGTGAGTGACTGAGATACCGCGCATGCGTTGATGGTCTGTGACCATCAACTCATCGCGCACGAGGTTCCTTCGGGATGTCATTTCCATACGTAGTAATAGTAGTTCAATGATTAGATCTAAGTATTTGATATGAATTTCAACTTGATAGCTCTACGCGTTCATTAGGAAAAAAGTAATAAGTTTATATTTATTAAAAAATATATATTTTGTAATGTAACTAAAAATTTAAGGTTTTCGGAATTTTTCCTTTATGTGTGCTATAAAGCGTTGCTTCATGCCAAATTCCAAGATTCTAGGTCGACTGGAAGTACCCTTTAGGTTTTGATTCCCTTGCGAGTACTTGCGAGTTTCAAAATATGCAGCTTAAATTGCTGTTTCTTTTGATTGCGTTGACATAGAAGTTTGATTTTGTTACAGCTTAAAGGTATTATAGACCTGAGTATTTGGTATGAATTTCAATTTAATACCTCTACGCGTTTATGAGGAAATGGGTAGTAAGTTTAAAATTATTTAAAAAATATATATTATGTGATGTAACTAAAAATTTATGGTTTTCGTAATTTTTCCTTTATCTATGCTATAAGATGTTGCTTCGTACCAAATTTCAAGATTCTGAGTTCACGGGAAGCACCCTGTAGGTTTTGATTCCCTTGCAAGTGTCGAAAATTTGCGGCATAAACGGCTGTATCTTTTGATTGCGTTGGCTTAGAAGTTTGATTTTTTCACAGCTTCAAGGGACAGTAGACCTGAGTAATTGATATAAATTTCAGCTTCATACCTCCACGCGTTCCTGAGAAAAAGGGTCTTGACAGACGGACGGACGGACAGACGGACAACAAAGTGATCCTATAAGTTTTCCGTTTTTTCCTTTTGAGGTACGGAACCCTAAAAAGTTGTAGGATTGTATAGAATTCAGGCGGATTCATTGAGTGAAAACTTATTTCCATGAGACAAATTGGTACATTACATCCTCTTTAAAAATTTGTCAAAATATTTATAGCAAATAATAACTAAAATATGAGGAAAAGGGGACATGCATGTCCATAAGTATAAGGACGTAAATGTTAAAAAACAATCAAAATAAATGTTGTTTTTTTTTTTATTTAAGTTAGGTAGGTACTCCAATAACACAAAGATAGATACATCATTTACTGCAGGTTAAAAGTTTCTGCCCACAACATAATATCATACCATGATCATGCTAGGAATGTGACAAGCAATAAATAAGACTGTTTCAACATCATCAATCCGGATTTGATTCCCGGGCGGGTCAATGTAGAAACCATAATTTTCCATATTAATCAAATTAAATCAATCATTTATTTGCTTAGAATACATTAATACAAAAGTTTGATCTTATAAAAATATGTTATTGTCCCAGATCTGGGTGTTGTGGTACCACTGTTGTGTCTGATTTCCATAACACAAGTGCATTAGCTACAAACTTCGGGATCAGAGCAATGTATGTGATTGGTGTCCAATGTTTAATTTATATTGTGTTGCTTTTCATGTCTGATGATAAGCAAGGTCATAGTATGATACAGTGTAGAGGGCTCAGACCTTAAGAAATATGCATAGCAGAAATACTGTATCCATACACATGAAATAAAAAAATAAAATATATAATCTTTAAATTCCATGCAATTCCCCTCTTAATTTTCTTGTATTTCTCAAGAAAACCATCCATTAATGATACATAAAGGAGTAATGTATCAATGATTGATGAACTTGAATGTTTTGATTTATTGTCAAATTGTACAGTAAGGTTTGAATAGTTTATGCCCAAGACTACGAACTAGGTACTAACTAAACTGCAATTCCACACCATAAAATGCTACAAACTAATAATTGAAAAATCAATATTAGTCGCTAATAATCATAATCAAAATTTTTTAATAGGCGATAAAATTTCTAAGCCAAATAAAATATAATAATATGACAAATGCTCTTGCTGAAAGGGCTGGGTAATCCAAGTATTATAAGATAGGTTTATCGTGAAAACCACGTTCAACCGTAGGGGTTGTTTGGTGATGTTACTTTGGAAAAGCCCGGGAAATACTAACGGATCTTATAGCTAATTAGAAGACAATTGAAAATGTAAGTTACAGCTACTATTCTTACTCACGATGCATAAATAAACAAGCAATAATTAATACTCTTTGAAGAAACGTATACAAAATTCTAAACAATATGGATGTCAGCTCTGTGAAGTGGACTCACCATGATATAGCGTTACCGTAATCGTAATATCTGCTCATATTAAAAACAAGTTGGAAAATTTACACTGACATTTATTAACATTTAAATAACTATTTACGAACGTATTCTTCAAAACGCCATAATTCTTGACGCTTCATACGACTTGTCGGCCGCCACATTGGACATAGACTAAATCTTTTTTTCTTCAATTATTCTGTTGTCACATGTACAATAGCTTTACTTTATACCTTCAATGTAAAATCTTGCAAATTCCAATAAATTAATTTACTGACCAAGTGCGAGTGGGACCCGCAAAATGTATATTTCGGAAATTTTCGCTTTCTTAGTTTACAATTTATTTCGTGTCTCACAAAAATGAAATTATGACTATTTTAGGGTCCAGCAGTTCCAGGTGTAAAGCAAAATGCATGAATTAAACCATGGACAAAAGTTAAGATGGCGGTATTTCCATTTCCTAATTTTTGATGTTGTGCTTCAAACTACAGTTTATGCGTTCGGATACACGATACGTTATTTCTATCTCGTTCCCACAAAATATGCCTACTTGAATCTTCCAATCTCATTCTAGAAGACAATGATAATGATCATGTTGATGACTGATTGCAGTATCATATTGATACACTTCGGTAGCCTTTTCAATAATAAGTAGACACAATTTGCGGCCGCTGCCCAGGGCTCGCCGACTTCAAAGCTCGCCGAGGCTGGTCTTAGCATGCAAACCAACTTATATAAAAGCTTTATATTTAACTTAAGCTGCTTGCATCAAAGAACTCACGCGCAGTGTCCGTATCTCAGAGGGGTAAAACGGAAAGATGGCTAAATATGACGTTGTTATATTTGTAAAGAGTTGTATGTTACTCTATGCATATTAAACAGTAATTTCTTGCTTGCTTGTATCCATAAGAAGTTAACATTGGAGCGATTTCACATTAAGGCGACTTAAGCATCGCGACAGTTAAATTTTATTCAAAATTGGCAGCAGAGACACGCAGCAGTCGCGTCGCGCGGCAGCAGGCAGCGCCGTTTTTTATGTATGAACATCCTCTGCTGCCGCGCTGATGTCGCTCTAATGCGAAGGCGCACTCAAACTTAACATTAATGAATTTTGATGTTTTTTACTTATTTGGCACCAACCAATTCCATAAATACTTATACTCCAATTCAATAGACGTTGGGCACCGTAGCTTACTGTTAGGCTCTATAACGATTTGGTAGTCTTCACTACCTTGTCTAACTTCTAGTTAGGCAATCGTTTTTAAAAACTATAACATTTACGGCCTGTAGTGGTGGATGGTGGATAACCGTGGACACAAACTTACATAAGTATCCGAATGTATCCCCTTCACCAGGCCCGTCACGTTCGAAACCATATTAAACACACACAATATAAAACAACAACATGACAAAATCGTACTTTTAAAAAAATATCTTCCACTGAACTTGGTTGATAAATAAAAAACTTAATATTTTATCCATTTAGATGGTATGAAACATTAAAATTATGTAATTAATTTAAAAGCACATAACATTAAATTCCAAAGAAGATTATTAATTGGTGTTCAGAACGATCCTTAAGCGGAAGCTTCTCGGAAACGGATGTTACTTTTAACGTAGTTTCCTAGTTCTATACGTTGTACAATATTCTGGAATACAGGTATGAATGTTATCGATATCGAGTTATGGTTGATTTTTTTACATCATCTTGGGGTGTTCATGCTCACTCACGTTTTAGGTAAGCCGTCGGTCAAGAAAGAAGATGTACTGAAGACTGAATTAACCTTATTGTCCTACTAATTTTATAAAGCGCGAAAGATTGTTAGGTGGACCTAAGATGTATGTTTGTTAAATCTTCACGCAAAAACTATGAAATGGATTTTTTTGATGATACCTTACAACAATATAGTTTAACAACCATTGGAATAACTAGCTATTTTACGCGGGTGAAGCCGCGGTGAGCCGCTAGTATTTAAAAGGTAAGTATTATTCGCTAAGGGATTATAGTATTTATAATTTGACCCACGAGCGAAGCGAGTGAGGTACATAATTGGTTTTACATAGAGGTAATAGAGAATCCTTAGTGTACCGAGGGATATCGGCTCGACCAAGACAAAGACTTCTTTATTGTAGGTATGCAATGCAAACCAAGCAAAATGAAGACTGGGAAATCAGTAGATAAGGCTTTCTATTTCTAGAAAATGCTGATTTTCCTAACTGCACAGGTGCAGTGGACGGTATAATAAGGCCGTGTCAAATGGCTCACAACACAAAAAGTATTTCTCGATGTTTTTTTTTAAGGCATAAACACGACGTGTGCAAAATTTGTTACATTTGTTACTTTAGGAATATGTGTTATTTTTTTAAGTTGTATTAAGTCTGTGCGGACAGGGATCGCTGTGGTTGAAAGGCTGTGTCCAGTAGGTTGTGGCCAAATCTGCACAGAGGCACACAGCATGTTGTTGCACGTAGCCAGGGCCTGCAGTTGGTCTGTCTCCTTTGCGGATATTGGCACACACTTTTCGTTTATACATTCCCAACTCCATAAAGGTAAATTTGTTCTGAAAAAAGTTAATAATTAAGACAGAAAGCTTTAAAAATTTCGTAAGTGTACGTATGTTTGTCCACCGATTTTTTTGAAAACCAGAAGTCATAGCGAGAATATTCTTATTTAAATTAAGTATATTTTCGCAGTTTAATCAAAATCGGTCCAGTATTTTTTGAGATAAAGATGAATAACAAAAAATCATGAAATAAAAAAAAATTAAAAAAAATAAACCACTTAATAATATAAATTGCTCTTGTATGAACCCCGTGTCTTACGCTATCCGGGCGTATGCCTATACCACTCGGCTCCTCGTCTGTTACAAAGTCACAGTTGTCTTTTTACAAGTGCATTTTATATTATTAAGTTTTTATGGTGACAAAACACTATAAAAACAAAAATTAACTATAAATTAATCAACCTTCAAAAAAGTATGTGCATATGTGTGAGTACTTAGACTGTTGGTGTACGTAAGCTTGACATCGTGCACCGACTCCAAAATAATTTGTTTCATCTAAGTAAATGCGTTATTTTAAGCTTTTTAGACTGTTTTTTGAATCCGGATTAATTTTTAAATTATTTTTTGGACAGTTGCATGTGTCCTCAATTTACTTATTGTTTTAGAATTTATACGCTAGCTAGGTTAAGGCATTACAATATCGGTGGTTAAGGTATTTAGAAATCCCTGTAAGTTTAAAATAATTAAAAATCTCAAAGTTATTCTTTGAATGAAATAATTTATTAAAAAATACAACTAAACGCAAGTGTACGTGTTGTGGGTGCACCACATGGACCAAATGGGGGAGGCTTTAATGCCACGTTCAACTAAGCGGGAGCGATGAACGTCGAGACGCGCGTGCACCGGCCGCGTGGCTCCCTCGGCGCGGTCCGTCCAAAGCCTCTCTGCCAGCGCGGCGGCCCGCGGCCACACCCGCGCGTCCAGCCCGCCACTGCTCAGCGAAGACGACCACACCGTAGCCACACCTCCCTCCACGGGCCCGATCAACTTCCGAGCCCACGGCCGGTACTCATACACGCGCTGCCACGAATTATAAGGCGCTCCTCCGCTCTCCTCGTGCCAAGCACCCAAGCCACTATTCAAATCCCAAGCGTCTTCATGAGATATCACACTGCGCACACCACTCAATTGCTTATGCGCCCACGCGACACCTCTGGCCTGTAAACCCAAAGAACGAACGTACTCCTTTAAGTCTCCTTTAACGCGATTAGTCAAATGAGATGACCACATCAACGTAAGATTTGGTAAGTTTCCATTAGCGAATTTAAGGCGTTTTAATGCCGATCGTGTGTATTCAATCCAGAGACTCATCGGATCAGTATCGTTGAAGTTTTCTTCCCAACATCGATCAGAAATATCATCACCGCCAATGTGAAAAACATCATCGACTCCCGTTAGCTGAACTATTTCAGAGTAAATCTTTTCGAGCAAATCGTATACGTGAGGGTTCCGAGGATTGAGCTGTCCGCATGGTGGGTCGTTGCAGTAAGCACTCCAAGGTTGCGCATCGATGCAGTGTGCTAGAGTTTTCAAGCCCTTGGATTTACCCCACGCCCAGGCACGTCCGACGTGTGCCGGGGTATCTATTTCAATCACTACACGGATGCCTCGCAATCTCGCTCTACGCACCACAGCGCGAATGTCGCTTACTGTATATACTGCACTGAGCCCATATGCGCCATGTACGGATAGCTGGGGAACACTATTGAACTGTAAAGAAAATGCTTGAGAATCACTAGCATGCCAGTGGAACGTATTCAACTTGCAAGCTCCCATACCGTCTATTGTCCTTATTATATCACTAACGGGATAGTAAGCCCGAGCAGTGTCTAAAAGGAGGCCGCGGTATTTGAAACGCGGGGCGTCTTCTATTTTGGCTGCTTGGAGAATGAGAAGAGTGCCTCGGTAGGGATCGAGCCATATCAACTGAGACAAAGTTTCGAAGGCGTGCCGAATACCACAAAAAGATTGTGCAAATATGTCAGCTACTAATGAGGACCCTGAAGCATTTTTGGGGTGTAATGCAAGGCGATAGCTTTCATCAGTATCGATCTTCATTCGTGGATCGTCAGTACTATTATTTATATTGACACGCACTTGAACACTCCGCCATTCTTCGAACCCGTGTTCTTTTCGCTCTAAAGCTCTCAAGTTATCAAGAAACAACTGAAATGCATCTACTATGTGATCTTCTGTTACTTTAGAAATATGTGTTATTTTTTTAAGTTGTATTAAGTCTGTGCGGACAGGGATCGCTGTGGTTGAAAGGCTGACTTGTCCAGTAGGTTGTGGCCAAATCTGCACAGAGGCACACAGCATGTTGCACGTAGCCAGGGCCTGCAGTTGGTTTGTCTCCTTTGCGGATATTGGCACACACTTTTCGTTTATACATTCCCAACTCCATAAAGGTAAATTTATTCTAAAAAAAGTTAATAATTAAGACAGAAAGCTTTAAAATATCAATTTTACATCACGAAAATGTAACATGCATATATGCATTGCCAAAATACTTATACTTACAGCAATGTTGATTCCCAGAATTGAATAAAAACCAAAATAAACGTTAGAGTAAAAAGCATGAGTTTCTAGAGTATCACATCACATTTTATGGTCCAAGTTTTTATTACATGGTTGACAAACAATAATGATGAAGATTCGTAAACTGTTTTAAACAAATTGTTTAAAATTTTATATTATCAATCTTTAACTTTGACGAAACTGGGCAGTCATCTGACACACATCATAATACATCACATCAGTCATTTATATAATCATTCAAAGAGAATCACGCACGCACGCTACGCCGTAGTGGTTCTATCCTCTTTGCGCTACGCTTTATCAATTCATCATCACGTCACCAAGGAAAATCATTTAATCAAAAAAAATTACATGATCAGTGCATTTAATGTTCATCATAAGGTGTGGGAGGCGATACTTTTCTCATCGAGCCCTCTTATTTCTAGCTAGATGGTCTGCTAGTTCGCACTCAGGCGTAGCAACCGTGCGCCCGCGTCTATTTACGAAAAAAGTAATGTACATTTTGAACATGTTTCATAGAAAAACAGTTTTTAACACTATTGGAAGATATTTATTTAAAAATCTCAGAAAAAAAATTATCTGACTGTCAGTCTGATCAAATTACATCATCTTGGGTCTGATCAATCGCTCAGTAATGCGTCATTTCCCAGGTATGGTTTCTTTGGGTTTCTTCGAGAAGAAATGGTTGTATGAATGAGGGAAATACGAGTACGTGGTTTGCTTCGTTAAGCCTTTTGTTACATCCTGTATAAAAATAAACTTCTTTTCGAAAAACGGTACGAAATACTCATCATAACCTTTATCATAACGGATAATAGATCACTCTACCTGATCTTTACTATGATAAGTACCTATTCGTATGTGCCGAACTGCCGTAACAAATAAACTTTAATTTAGGAGTACGTTTCTCTGCGCCTAGGTACACAAGACAAGCTCAACCCAGACACGTAGTAAAAAAAATAGAATGTAGGTACTCTTCTATTGCTCCAACGAAGCTTTTTTTGGTTATCAAGCAAAGATATAGGAAAAAAGGCAACTAGGATAACATGGAAATGAAACGACAAATTGTTTAAAACAACTTACATTTAATTACACAAATATTCAATAATACACTACTTCATTCCATCCAAGATAAAAAATTTCTATGTATCATTCGGAGATGACATCGATACCAATCGAATGTATATCATATAAGCGCATATAACTACACCGAAAGACCAGGAAGTCAAGCCGATAATTATCACAGCAACGTTTTTGATGAGGTAAATTTTATATTTCCCAAAATGGCTAGGATACAAAAGACTAACTTCCATGATCGCTGGGAAAACCAAAGCGAGAATCGTGGTGCAGAGATTGCCAACAAAAGCTACGAACGGTGCTTGGAAGGGTATGAGGTAGCTCACGATAACTGAAATGAGACAGTAGAACGTACATATTAATAACTGGTAACTTATTTATAAACCCATTATTGTAAATAGAACAGCATTCCAGGGTATAAATGCCACCGTCACGACGGAACTGACTGTCTTATGTTTTTGTGATCATGCATAATGCATTGGCACTTGCAACAGTGCCGAAAAATCGAAAACTTCGTAAAAAAATAACAAATTATATGGTAGCAATCCCGTAACAATCAATTCTAATGTTAGTGACCATTTAAGTTTAAAAACATTAAACTGTTATTACTGCGGTAAAAACTTTTGCTTGCTATTCAAATTCCAAGAATAGTTCTGAACGAAGCTACCTACTACAACTGCCAAAGGCCAACTGCATGCTGCCACTTGGTTTCTCTCTCTCTCTCTAATATGAAATGGCTTTTGAACATAATACTTAACGCTGCAGCGGCAAGTACAGCACTGCACGTGCGTGCTGTTGGTTGTTGCAGTTGTCAGCTGGTTCGGAACAGTAGGTACCTGTTTCAATGTTATGTGTAGTGCACATTATTCTGTGTAGTATTTCATATTATTTGATATGAACTTACATGTCAAAATAACAAATGTCGGTCTAGCTATAACTTCGATGGTCTTTAATGTATTTTCAGATGGCATGTCGTTGGGGTTGCGGTGTTTGATCACTTCGAGGATAATTTGAATGGCAGGGGTGCATTGAATGGGAAAGGCCAGCGCGACCGCCACTAGGTATAGTGCCATACACACTAAAGAAGAGCTAAAGAAAGGAAAAATGTGAGGAAATATTAGTTAAGTTTAATGGTTATTATCCTAATTAACACGACTTTTTTATATTTAAAGATAAGATATTTTAGTAGTATAAAATGTTAACAGGATGTTGGTTAATAGATTAATATATATATATTTTATATTACTAACGGGTCATCAAAAGGGAGTGATCGAAGAATATTTTCCTCCATTGTGCCAAAGGACCAGTAGCCAAGACATCCAACAATAATGGACACAAACGAGGGAACAAAAATACCGACTGTTACCACTCCAAACTTGTTTGTTAGAACCCTAGGATCTGGTAGTGCCCTGTCTATAGAGAGAATCTGGGGAAAAACCAACAAAAAGTTTTATAATTAACGAAAAAAGACGAGTCACAATAAAAACCAACAGTTGAGTTGAGTACGAGGGATTCTACTCGTATAAGGTCCGTTTCCCACGGTGACATCCCGTCTTATGCAGGTACTGTTATCTGGAGGATGCAGTTTATAGAATTCACGCGTTTTAATGCTAATATTCACACGAGCATCCTGTGCAATAACCCGCTTCAAACTTGGGACAGGAGTTGACAGGACCATTGCCGAACAACCGTGAAACTGCCATGATTATTGCGAGATTCAGTAATGCAGTAATCCCGCACAACTGAACTGCCCGTGGGAAACGGCTCTAACATTAGTTAGTAAGTACTTATAAGAATATAACTAAGTATCACTAACCACACCAAGTGCACTTAAATTAAAAAGTACAGTTCCAAACGCAAATAGCAGCGGCAAAATACCATTAGCAGCAATAATTAAATGCTCGCCTTGGGGATCGTCGAAAATGTGGTAAAACACAAGAATGAGCCCCGCAAAATTCATCACATTTCCTGAAATCAAATCGTATAATGTCGGTTCTGAAGTTTAGCCATCTGATTATTTGAGTAGTAAAGCTAATTATGTATGAAGCTAATTCATAGGTAATGCTAAAATATAGCTAAGCAAAGTAACGCTTGATTCCAATAATTAATACATATAAAGCATATACGAGTAACTAACCAAACATAGAAACATAGCTGACAATTTTCAGTGTCTTCATAAAGCATTCCAAAAGTATGTACGGCAATATCAACGCTAGAAGCGCTTGCGCAGAGCTGTGCCAGTCACACATCTGGATGGAAATGATTGAATTATTTCATCTTTTATGTATAATACTCCGAACCGAGGTACCTCTAAGCTCGCCGATATACAGCATAAAATGCAGGAAGGATTGCCATTGCCAAGAGAACCATATGATGCAACCTGTGATAAAAATGGACAAAGGAAAGAGGAGCAGAGGCCGCCCAACTATACCTGGATTTAAGGATATGACGACGCTGGAACTCCAGCAATGACCCCGGATTGCCAAAAGTGGCGGTCAAGTATCAGGAGGGCCGACCACAAATAGGGAATGCGCCAAGCGAATGATGATGAAGCAATAATACTTACTTGTACTACAATACTTAAAGGATTGATTCAAAAAGTAACTAACAAACAAAGCTATAGTGGTAGTAATATAAATAATGCTTATGTAATAATTAGATATAAAAGCCACAAACATCGCGTAAGCTGTCCGAAGTGAATGTTACGAAAACAGTGCATATTCCCAATTGGCTCAAGACCATAAACGTTGCAATTATCGTCCTGTAACATAAATTTATTACAAAAATATTTGAAGAGATGCAAAACACAATGCTATACAATCGCGTTAGATATTATTCTACTTACGGGCCACGACGACCTATGCATCGAAATATCGAAGGACCATTGAGCAAGGCGATGCGAAATCCATACCTGTATGAAATATGACTAATTCTCAACCGTCGGCTAATTTCGTTTAAACAGTCAAGCTGGAAAGTAAATTTATGTACATATATTGTTTATTATTAGCAGCACAAGTAGAGGTAAAGAAGATCTATGATCAATAATCCATATATAGCATAAAAGCGACTGTCGCATGTCGCAGTATAAATTCAACATAACATTGATTGATTTTACTACTGGTTATAACAGCAAAAATTAAAAAATAATGTCTAATTTATTGGAGATCAGCAAAATATTCATTAATTGATATGAAAATATTATAAGCTTGAAAGCAGGCGTAGGTGCTATTACTATTGAAGCGTTTAATGCAATAAACGAGAAGTGATAAAAATTTAAGAAACGCGTTACATGCTAGCTACTACATACGCAAGTAAGATACGTGTAATGATTTCCGAATTATCCGATCGTTTTACCAGTGTCAAATGCATATGCACTATGAGAAGAGACGCAAACAATATTAACAAGGGGCCGACCACGATGCCAGCCTGGCTGACCGCTAGAGGCATTGCCAACATGCCTGCCCCGAACAAAGACCGGATTACGTTGAAGTACGCCATTACTGGGCTAGGAAAAAGAACAGTGAATAATAATAATGAATAATTCTTCGATATTTTTTTTTAAATCGGTCTAGTAGTTCCTGAGATTAGCGCAATCAGACAAACAAACTCTTCAGCTTTATAATATTAGTTTAATCGATTCCATTCAAGTTTGCGTATGCTGTATTTCAAATTAATCTTACATTAGAATAGCAACTTAAGAAGCATATGAATAGAAAAGTTAAATAAAACACACTGCATTAATAATATGAAGCTCATCCATACCCGATGGGACACTTTGGTTCCCTGTGGTCTCTTGGATCAAAGCCTGAATCATCAGCTTCTCTGGGAGGCAAGCGGGCTAATCTTATGTCTATACTCGATCTGTCGATGGAACCTATAGGTTGTAACCTGAATTTGCTCACAGCCTCAAAAGCAGCCCTGTAATAATGGAAAATATTCAAAACAGATGATTTTCCCAAACATACACGAGATAAATAAAAAAAATACGTACATTTTAAGATCTTCTTACTGCTCGTGGTATAACTTAAGCATTTTATTATACACCCGAGTCCAAAGAGAATATAATCACTAAGTGCCCGAGTCGTACGTAACGTAATAATCACGAATAAATACCATTGAAAATTCTCGCTTTAAAACACATTTAAAAACACTTGACAAATTAAATCAAATCAACATGACATGACATGATCGAACCAAAGCCAAAGATGATGTACAAAGGTAGAACAAGGTGTATACCATAGAGAAAGAAAAAATCTTCGCTTTAAAAAGAGCGTGCTACTTAGTGAAATTCTATAGGATTTGACAGCGAAAGACCTTATGACAGCGAGACCGTTTTCTAAGAAATAATGGATTTAGTGGATACGTCAAGTTTCCGTCGTTGGAATTTTTGAAAAATTATGAATGGATATAATTATAATTTAAGTTTTGTATAACTATTTCAGATGAAATGACTTGTGCTTTCAGCAACTGTGAAGTGCGCCGAGGATACAATCCCGAAAATCATACTTTCCACCAGTAAATATGAATCATTGATAAAAAATTGAAATCCAAATTTTATAAAATTTGTGAGTGAAATCGACTCCGATGCCAAATTGTACAGTAAATTTAGGACTTCCTTTGTGATTTGCAGCCATATATCAAAGTTTCCAATAGATTAATTCAGGTATTTTCAGTAAAATAAAAAACCGTTTCTTTACACTAGGGCTTGACTAAATGATGACGTCATCAGTATCGATAAATTTTTTGACTGATTTTTTTAGGTAACCGTAATTCTTGCACAGCTTCTTCTCAGCACTGGCCCACACAACTGGCCCGAAGCTGTGCTGTAGTAAGGTCTATGTTGGAACGTGTATAAGTGTTTCTAGAATGTCTTCATTTATAAATAAATAAATATGTAATTTAACAAAAATGAGGTTGTCTTGTTTATCAAATAGAAAGTATTATGTAATTAAAAGTGCATTAATTTAATTATTTTTGTTTCAATTTACATGATTTATCGTAACCTCGTCGATAAAACTTGGACCACCATAAGATACACATCACTATTGAACGCACACATCTAAAGTAACTTTTTGGTTACGCTGAAAATCCGCGTTTGTCATTCTATACTATACTACTTTCTATGGTGTATACATCAAACGTCATCATCCAGTCATCATGAACATGATCAAAGGTGTTTTTATGCTGGGCTACATTGTAGTCCAAGAAAGGAAGTGACAGGGAATCGCGAACACCATTTTTGCATAATAACTTTGTTTGGATTAGAATAGACTAACTTTGATAAAGGAAGGATATCAAAAGTCCCAGCCCAGCCCGCAGCCCTTGAGCCGGGAGAAGGGGTAAGGTTCAAAGGTTAAAATAGGTTTTACCTGCGGGTTTTTCGCATCCGTCCTAGGAAAGCGTAGTGATTTTTAAAAACAAATAAATATGCGCCAGACAATACACCAAGGAGGAGGAGGAGGACCTTCAAAAAACAAGGCTTCAATTCAACCTGTATATTTTATGTAACAGCATCTACCTAGCTAGCGTAGTAGTGATTACTTTCTCAGTGCTAGCGGGCACCCAAGCGGGCACTAGCGGGCTACGGGGCCGTTCTCGTAGCCCGCTAGTGCCCGCTAGTATAATCCCCGTGGTTTATACGCGATGAGTCAGAGAACCAGAAAGGCCGGATTTTATGGCATTACAACAACAATTTATAATACAAACATTAAGTATTAATTAAAACAGAATAACATTAACAATCTAACAGAATAAATATTTATGCATTTAATCGATTATATTTTTTTTCCTAGGAAGGATACTTGAATTCTTTCGAAGTACAATAATACTTATTTACATTCTTTTTAAAAAAATACAAAATGAAGAATACCATACTTCATTAACACCATACTCTTACTAATCTGTGATTAACACATAAGAAAGAAATGTCGATATTTTTTTATAAACAACACCGGAAACAACAAAGGCACTACTAATGTAAGTGTTTTTTTTTGTTCTGTTCTGTTCATAGCTTTGAGTATATAGCCCCTGGAGATGCCATACACGGGCGACCCCCTCCGGCAAAGTACGTTGGTCAACTGTTCAAACGCGTTATATAAAACTACTTGAAGTCGCTACACCGCCATTTTGCATCGTTCCGTATCGCGTGATGCTTCTCTTGAAAAATGGTACTGCACAAGTATTCTCATGTAAAAGGCGATCTGACAGCTCAAATTCGCAACAAGATCGCGTTTCCTACCATAGTTAAGTATTTTTAGTAACTATTAAATGTGTATTTAAGTACAATTTCCATTTAAAGAAAAAACCGTTGCGATACGTAAACGACAGAAAAATGTAAACATGAATACAGTGGTACGGAGGTGAATCGGTCTTAGTGATGTGACTCAACATAATCATTCACTCACTGGCCTTTACTTTACTCTTTGCTGGCCTTACTGGAGTTAGTTTTATAATCAGTTTTTTTAATTAGATTTTGAATTAAGTAGTAAGTATAATGTATGTTATATTTAAATCTTGTACGGTAAATAAGAAAAAAATACTTTCTTATCCTCTGGTCATACGATGTTGAAATTTAGTCTGAAAATGAAAAGAATTGTTGGCTATAAAAATATTTCGAGGTAAAAGGAATACATTTGGTCCGGGATTATGACTGTATTATGTTATATACTATATACAGGGCTACAGGCTTACAGGTTAAGTCGACCTAAATCCTGTAAGACGTGGCAGTTTACGTCATGCCTGACTGATTTGACTATCGAACCCTATATTCAAAACTTTACCGTTAAGTTATCGGACTTTTAATTTATTTTATAAAAAACTCCCGATTTTTGTCTAATGCTCCCCTTTTTCGTGTTTTGTCCCTCAACTTTTTATTCTTTTCGCCAATTTTTGTGTAGTATATTAGTTGCTTTATTATTTTTAACACTACATCACAAGTAACTGAACCAACTTGAACCAACATACAAAAATTTAACCAACAATATTGAATACTGCCAGTGCTTCAGCTGCAGCAACAGCTGAAGCAGTTACCCAATCTTCACAATGTGTAATTGTAAGTCTAAGAGCCTTATTGAAATCCTTGAGTGGTTTAAGTATAGATCTGCCAGCTGCTGCATATTTCCTTTAATCACATTAAATTATTGGCTTTTGGGTTCTACCGATATGTACGTACATATCGGTTTTTAACCGACTTAAAAACAAACATTTATGTTTGGCTTTTTAGTTTTTTTCAAATCGGTTTTTTCATTATTATTTATTATTGTTCCAGGACAACCCTAGTGCAATCATAATGCAGCCAGTGTAAAACGAAAAATGATTTCTTGAGACAATATTCGTAGATATGCATACCTGTGTTATTCTGTCTTAACTTTTTACGTAAATTAACGTTTATAGAATAGAATAATCAAAATGTGTACTTATAATTTGAAGCTCATTAGTAAATATATATCATATATTAAGAGGCTTCGATTTGGACTAATCTACCTGTTAAATGAATATTTGTTGGGGTTATTTCGCTGTAATGGACAACAATCAATCACCGATCAAGTCACTATGTATCAGGATTACTATTTCTAAAAAATATACACATATTCACAACTTGAATTTATAAAAAATCACATGAAAGAAATTTTCAGCGAGAATCATTCAGTTCATTCAGCAAACTGATCTGACTCATTCTTCGCGTGTCACATCACTATCTTGTTCGTATGTATGCTGCGTAGTTACGTGAAAACTCTGATTGTGTGCGTGTAATGTTTCATGTGTTGAATTTTTTTGTAGTGTGAGTTTATCGCCACAGCAAAATTTGTCTCTGTTGAGTTATTCATCTAATGGTCGTGTGCTGTACGTGTTTACCTCACTCCCCCCTAAAAGTGGTGAAAAAATTTGTTAGACGCGTGTCCGTATTGGCATCTCCAGGGGCTATATACTCAAAGGTTCATAGAGTAAAAATGGTTCGCTTTTTTTTCCAATGTGGAAAAGGCATAGGATTTTATCTATGTCACAGCCAAGAAGCTTATATTGGTCACCACAACAGCACAGCACAGTGTAATATTTATTAAGATAAAATGGCAAACTTATTTTTTTATTATTCCATCACGACCACGTGACAGAGGCGTCAACTAGTGAGCACGAAAACAGAAAAACGCAAAAAAAAAAAAAAAGAATACATGATCAGTGGTAGAACGGTTTGAAAATGTGTTACTGGTTTCTGTGCACAAAAGATTTAAGAAAAGTATTTTGACATACATGACAGAGAGCGTCATCTGTCAAACCACTATTTTCTCTCTTGTCTATGGCTTGAATGAATATTTGACAGCTTGCTTTAGTGGTAAAAGGCGAAATAAATTTATTTTCGCTAAAATATTTTCATGATTTATTACTTAACAGCATTTAATTCATCTGTAAAGTATGATGTCCACTACAGAAGGAGAACTGGATGTCGAGGTGTCCAATGACCGAGAGGAAGGAGAGGTTAGAAATCAGTTTTACGACGATAGTTTTTGTACAGTTTCTTTTAGATAACACTATAAATTTCATGTTGTTTCAATCCATTTCGTGCCTTAAATTAAATTATAAGCTACGGAATGTATGTTTAGGCGCATGGGGTATCGATAATTTGGGTTAGAGGTTTGAGAAACTTTCGCGTCATGACGTTTGGGCGTAGATGGTAAATTTAATGCAAATGGTGTTGCAGCTGGACGATTCTGATGTAGAAGAAGGTACATACATACCGTTGGCTCGACCTGAGGCGTTCAACCCGCCGTCTCTGGTACACATGCAGATTCAGGATGAGCAGAGCGATGAGCCTTCATCTCACGAGAGCAGTGGGTCCGACTCGGACGAGGAACTGCGTCGCCGACCGAAGCGCACGAAGTTGCGGCCCCGGCGCCCGCAGCCCCAGGGTCCGGCTGCCAAGAAGGAGAAGTATAATGTTTGGTGCAAGGCCTTGCAGGTATAACATCAAATTACTTTCGTTCTCATCAGTTTCTCTAAACATTTCCACATCATTATTAGCTGAAGGTTTATTAATCTTGTTCATACAGTAGTAGATTACTTTAAACTTCTGTATAATGTCAGATTTTTTTAATTGTTATGTTTCACCCTTGTATTGTATTGTATTTCACTCTTTGCTGTTTTCAGGAAGATCTGCTAACTGAAGACATGGTCAGCTGTGATGTTACAACAAAAAAAAGCGATTATGGTGTTGAATCTTATGATTATACAATTAAGTATAGATTAGACGATGACTTTATATCTAAGAAAGTATTTACAAACGATGATAAAGACTTAGATTACAATCGTTCATCAAACAAAAGGAGGCATGTTGACAGAACTAATGTAAAGCTTAGGCTAGGGAAAAGAGTGAATATACATCAAGATATGCAAGCAAAACAGAATCCTCGGTACTTACCAGATTTGGCGGTCACAACAGAAGATCCTATTGAACAAATAGCAAATGAAATTGCTGAAAATCTTGCCGAGGAGAAGAAAGATTTAGTAGGTAAGATGACCATCTGGATTTCAGTAAAATCCTATGAATAAAATCACTGTTAAAATAATTATAACTAGCTAAAAACTATAAAAATAAAACTAAGATACCAAAACATTGCACCAATAAGTTTCTTAAAATCAATGTAATAAATTTTCAGGAAGGATTGTAGATGTAGTAGGTGTTCATAAGGCTATGGAAATATACAAAGCTACACAGAGGGTAGAAGCTGATGGAGGCATGCTGGTGGTGGTAAGGCTAATTTTTAGTAAAAATTTGTTAAAAAATGTATTAAAAAAACAGAAAGGTAAACACTTCATTGAGACCTTGCCTACGGAGTGGCGAGGCGCGGAAAGAGGCAAGTGCACGGTGTGTGAGGGGCGCGGGCGGGTGTATCCACGCCGCTTGCTACGAAAGTTGTTGTCAAAACACTATTTTGTATTGAGTTTGACAGCTAAGCATAGTGAGCATATTCTGGTAGAAAAAGCGCTGAGATTAATCTAAGCGCTAAGTTATCCGCCAATTTCTTGTTCGGCCCTTAGATGCCCAATTTTAGCTGAATACACCAGAAAACATAGTTGTTGCCGGTCCCAAAGTGTCACAATAAATTAATACCAATATCATTATTAAAGTCAGTTTTTCTTTGCTTGTCAAATACTGTAAACAATCTTGACATTCCTTTCAAATAAAATGAATTATTCTACAGTAAGATTCTATAAGTCACAACTTACTCAGGTAAATCATCGTTAAACACGTAGATCTTTTTAAATCAAATAGTTAATTAATTTTATTATCTGAATATAATTTTTAAAGTCATAAAAAGATTGTTTACGATATTAGACAAACATAAAAAAACGGACTACAACATCATATAACAATTTCCCCAGAACGGTACCCGCCGACGAACGCCCGGCGGCATATACTTCTTCCTCCTGAAGCGCGACGACGACGTCTCCCAGGAGATGGTGAACCAGATCTTCGTTGAAGACAGGAAGGAGACGGCGCGCAAGATCAAGAAGTCCAGGGCGAAGAGCCGGCAGAAGGTCATGGAGCAGCTCAAACAGAGTCTTACAGGTGAGTTCAATAAAGTGAGTCCTATTGGGATCAGACACGCAATAGGCTAGTTTCCACTAAGAACAAATCACAATGTTGGTAGTTTCTAGTGAATAATTATGGTTTGAAGATAACATAAAATGAAAATTTTTTTTGAATTTTATATTAGGATTATTAATATTTATTTTACATAATTTAGTTTGTCTAAAACGCACATTTGGTCATGTGACCGCAAACATCTATCAGAGGAAATGACGTCATGCATTTCGCGATGGCGCGCTTTTTTTGCTGTCATTGACAACTCTTCATAGTATTTTGCTGTCAAAAAGACTACGAAGACGACGCCATTACAGTTCGAGCGTTTTTGAGACCCATTAAAATTTAATGTTGAATATTTTTAAAAATATCAAGATATTTGATCAATAAGTACTACTCTGTGTCGATATATTTGCTACGGTAATTTTATGAAATTTAGTCAACTAGCCTATTGAAGTGCTATCGAGGTCACTGCCGCCTTACCACGTTATGATATAAAATTGTTTTCACCTTGCATTGTCTTTTTGTTTGTAGCCACGCCCATGTACGTTTAAAAGTGGTCAGGCGGCAGAGACCTCACCGTATTATTTTTACGTAATTGTGTTTTACCATACACGGTAGTATCGTGTCCCGGAACGTGTTAATACAAATCAGACAGGCATACACTACGTAAAAGATGCATAATGCACAATTAACCACCTAGCTTACTATAGACAAATGTCTACTTCCAAAATGTTTATTTAAAAACCATCTGTATTCCAGATTCAGAGCTCCCCTCCCTCCTCTCGCGCGGCGAGGCGACCGTCCAATCGGAGCACGGATCGAACCCGCCCCCCTCCCCCGCGACGGACGCGCGCGACTGCTCGAGCGACACCGACGCGCACGACGCGGCGCCCTCCCCCGCGCGGCCCCCCTCCCCCCTCCCGGACCGGACCGACCCGAGAGACGTGCAGGGGTACGAAGACGATGACTTCTTAGAGGTCATGTGTAACGATGATATGGACTTGTTCTAACGTATTGTGAGTAACGGTGGTGAGTTGTACAGATTTATGGTTAAGATTGCAGATAAGACACTCCGGGTTAAGACGCAAAGGCTGTTGTTACCTTTGGGCCTGATATGGTTGTTATAAAATGTTACGTACTAAAGCTGTATGTGTGGAAAACTTGTTTACAACTATCTTTTAACAAGGTGCTGAGTGTAAATAAACTTAACTCCATGAATAAAAGTAGCATTCGCTTTTGAGAAACGGTTACATCTGACGTCCTGTCTAGTCAGAATGATGTATGACGACTGACAGACTGATGAAAATTAAACCATGAAAATTGACCATCATTCTGGTTTTGAGCCGTGATGAAATAAGCAGAATTCAATGGATGATTTAACCCATGATCTGAGGACCACAAATTGAAGAGTTGGAAAATTTTATAAGGCACATGTGTCGACTGCTTCAGTGACAAGAGACAGAGACAATGACTTTAAGAAGTCATGAGTAATGATGATATGAACTTGTGTTAACGTAATGAGGTTGGTGAGTTGTACAGATTTACACTCCTGAGATAAATGTATGAAGATTGTTTGTTGTAACCTTTGGGCTTGAAGAGTTGGTTATAAAATGCTATTAAAATATTAGGTCACGTTTGTGTTAGAAAGTTTTCTAGCATCATGAATGAGTTCAGTCATGAAATTGGTGTAATTTAATAATGGTGAGATGTTTCACTGAAAAATTAGACAGTAAGCTTTATTTCGTAGGAAATAATAAGGCTCAAAATGTCAGCGACGGTAAAGTCAATGCTTGTTCGTAATAAGTTTTCTACAAAAATACGGCCTCACTATGTAATTATGAACGAGTGATGGCTAGTTCCAAAATGATGTTTATACACGGATTTTTCATAGAAATGTTTAATATTTCACTTGACAAAGAGAATCAAGTAAGTGGCATAAAATAAAAATCCAATAAACGCATGTAGCGTAAGATGTTCGTCATATTGACTGAATTAATTCATGGATAGATGGATTATTATTACAAAAAAATAAAACAGACTATATGTAAATTATTTTTTGCTTGTAAATCGGAATGATAATTTGCAAACAGAATACATGGGCTTGTTGAAAGCAGTAATGTATGTAGAAGTCTTTTATAAGTTCGACTACTTGATATAAAAAATGATTTAACTTAGAAGTTTCTTTAATATAAGTCCACCACTGGGAAATGTATCGAAAATTATATTTAGGTGAAGTCAAGGAATAACTATTTGTTATTATTTAGTAAGGCCTACTATACTTACATAACTATAGTTAGTCTAAGCCTGATTTGAATGCCATTTGTCTCTGTCTAATATAGAATGTTTTAATCCAGAATCTGAATGGCCATTCGCGAAACTACTAACTCGTAATATTTACGTGTCAATATTTGAAGTGCCCCATTTTGTATGTTAAACATTTATATCTCGAGCCGTGTTGAACGCGGCCGGGAGTTAAATTTTTAAAATCATTTGTAACTTTTAAGCTAAATAAATAAGTACCTTGTTTATTTGGATTACATTAAATGATTATTGCATGTCAAGAATCCTCTTTATGCATACAAATGAAGTTAAATAATAGGATTTCATTGTTTTAAATATACTATACGCACATTTAAACTTAATAGCCAGAAGTTAGATTTCGAACTTGCACGATCATAAGGGTAATCTTACAAATAAACTTAACACGTTCCGGGACACTACTCCAGACACAATAGATGTTTTATTGTTTTCACGCCTGTAGGCGGGCACTGTCCCGGAACGTGTTAAGATGGTTATTTATTTTATTCAACAAATGTGTATCTTTCATATATGTTAAATTAATACAGGATACAAAAATCCTACCTCAATTTAAAAGGGCTATTTCCTGACAAATTATCTGATGTAGAAATGTTGTAAGTTGTAGAATCAAGAGGTTTTTATACACACATTGTACAACGGTATTACATCTCACCCTGTATATTTCAATAGATATCAAAGCTACCATACATACCAAAGCGGCATTATCTTTATAAAGAAGCGGAAAAACAAACTAACTTTGTAAATCTTTGTCTTTGTTTAACTTGATCTCAAAACAAGATGAAAATGGAATTGGTAATTAATTATGGTTAATCACTAAACTTTAACGCATTTTAAAATCTAATATTGTATTGTAAGCAACATGTTACTTTAAACATGTGAATCTGTTAAAAATGTAAAGTAATTTTTGTAATTGTAAAATGAATGAGCAAATTAATTAGGCATTATGGTGTTCACATCCGCCTATAAATTATTTTTTATAACTAAAATCCATTGTCTGTGGTTCAAAATATCTTTGGCTGTATAATAGCTGTAGAGGTAGACAATAATAGCTTACAATTGTATGTAGTTTAGCCTACCCAGGAGCCTGCTAATATTTTTTACTGTATAACTTTCACTTGTGAACCCAGAGTTTACTGCTTTATAACTCAATTTATTTGTAGAAAGTTTGTTTCTACTTGTTTTATTAGCCATTGAAAACAAGAACATGTTTTACCGATTTCAATGGTTGTGTTCTTAAATTGAGAAATGACTAACATGAAATAAATGTATGTATTTTCTTATTCATGGATGTTAATAATATGATAATATTCTGTCAAAGCCCTGGGTAGCGCTGTAATGCCTCAAGCTGATTCAAGTATGCTTAATAATAAATAGATGGAACAGAAAGTTCACTAATGTTAAACCTAATGGTTACAGTTGTGTGATTATGAATGTCTTTTAAAATGAATATAAGATTGTGAATTAAGGGAGTGTACAGTTTCTGGTTATTATAGAAGACTTGGAAATACTTTGTATAATAAAAATATGAAAATTTACTTATGTGTTTGTCTTACAACCCATAATGTTTATCATTTTGCAATATTCTTGTCAAACAAATACAGATGTTGGTGAAAATAATTTATTTCTTTTCACACTCTACCCAACACTCATTTAAATAATTAAAGGCATTTTACATTGGACTTTAACAAATGCACATTGAACAAGAAAACCTAAATAAACATAATAAATCTGTACACCAACCAACTAATAAATTCAGGTACTGTTTGTTGCATACTCCAATTTTCTCTGATAAATAGCACCCAGATCAGATCACCCAGGTTTATTGTTCCACAAGGCAGATTGGGAAGGTACAGGCGCTTATGGGAAGTCTAACATCTGAAAAATAATATTCACACACATATAAATTATAACTTAATTAAAAAGGCAATACTGATTAAAACTGGTACACCTAAAGTATTGCATTATTTTGTTAAAACCTTTGTATGTTAAGAATTTTTGAACCTTATAAGCTCTCATAGCATTAACATAATACATTGAATATCTCATGAAAAAAAAAACTAAACAAATTTGACCAACTTCTTACTATTCTCTAGCTGGTTGCTACTTTAAACAACAAAGTTAAGTATACAAAATGGTAGGTACTTTAAACAAAAGGCAACCCAAAGTGCTAAAACTTGATGAGGTGTCTTCAATAGTATTTTGAGGATGTTTGTACTTACAAGTTGCGGAAGGCACTTCTCAACATGCTCTAGGTCAACTCTTTCACAGCTCTCACGAAGGGCTTGGCTGGATGCCCTTAAGCAAGTCTCCGTCACCAGACACTTAGCCACCTCAACCACCAGCGACAAGGCATCATTGCCAAGCTTGGTTTTGTTGTCTTGGAATGAACCATTCAAAAGATCTTTGATTATTTCCTGGAAACATTGAGTTTTACTTTTTAGTCATTTAATATAACGATGTAGGTGGAACGAAATATTTTTAGGCATTATATTAATATTATATAATCACTTCGTTGAGGGATGGCAAGGCATGGAACATGCTTCACTAAAGAAAATGATATTGTTTTGATTTGTTGCTGTTGTGTAGTGGCAACAGTAATAAACTACATAAAGACTTACCTGTTTGATAGTGCTTTTAACATTGGATGTAACAGATGCGGGGTCGATTTTTTCATCATCGTTTTCATTGCAATTCCGAGCCATCGTGAAAATAAATAAATTCGGAAAACAACGGAGAGAAGAAAAACACTTTGCAAATCGTATATTTTGACGTTTGAGTTTTCGTTCGGAAATTAAATCGATGGTAAAAGTTTTACCTTGACCAATGACATGTTCGTCTGGAAACGTCCGGTGTTTTATTTTACGGACGAATAAAAAACTTTTTTTACTCGTCTGTGGTCTGTTTATAATTATCAATAATTTATAGATTTGCCAAATCGGAATGATTTTCGAAATTTCATATCATTTATAAAAATGAAAAGTTGTCTATTTTTGCGTTTAGGCTACATACATTAGCAAAAAATACGACATATTTACTTTATCATTACACTTTTGTTTGAGTTTGCCGTAGTGAGGTACAAAATAATAAGCTAGATATTACCTTCCGAAACTCCCAGAACTATCGGAGATTCTTTTACGTTGGCCTTCATTAAAGCAACACTCACCCAATCGCCGAAAGACCCTTGTAGTACCGTAAACAGGGCCTTGGTTTCTTTGCATTGCAAAAATATTTAAAATAATATCTACTATAAAATGGTAATGTTTAATAAATAAATAACAGACAGCTTAACCTAAGTTTCTCTTATCACAAGCATGTTCAGTAAATACATCATTCTATCCTTCACTTCTTGAGTAGATTTGCTAACTAAACTTTCAGTTAAAACATCCAACACATTCTTTTCCTCGAGTACATCCAGTATAGATTCGTTTTTGTCTTTTCTTTCTTCTGGCGTTATGTTCATTTTGAGGACTTCTAAAATGAGTTTGTCTTCATCCCGCTTCCATTCTGGAGGCTCATTCTTGATGGATTCGTCTTCGGACATGATCATCATTGACATTTCAGAGTCGGAATCCTCTAGTTCTGTTTTGCACGCGATTATATGAGGTAGCGGCTGGATTTCTGATGGAAGCTCCTGTGAAACAATGTTTAGTAAGAAAAAAAATGTAGATGACACTAGAGTTAAATCATGTTATGATGTCATAGGACATAAAAGGCCTATCAAAATTAACTGCATTCCTTCTTAGGGATGATTCTGATACGCAAATACAACAACATATTGTATGGGTTGGGTTCAACATCGTAATCCCAAAAAAAATAAGTACTGAGGCGCCGATTAGCTGATGCTAGTTTGTATGGAGAAGACAATTCTTTTTCGGATTTCGATGTTAGTCCTATACAAAAAGTTGTTGTATTTGAGCAACAGAATCACCACCGAAAAGGAATGCAGTTAATTTCGTTCAGCCCTGCACATTTCTTACCGTATTATGTTTTTCTATAGTAGGTATCGGTCCTTTATGTACAGATTCGGCAACGCTTTCATCTTCTTCACCGCTGTGGAAAAAGAAAGCTTTGTTAGTAGGTAGGTATGTGTGATAAGTTATTTTCATTTAGATTCAAGGTTCACGGTACAAGGTTCACACATCAACACCATCTTTATAGGGATATTTTGTGTAAAGTTCTTAAACTCAAAAAAATACTGGCCTGTTTAAAATTCTTTTGAAGAAAGCTCATTTCGTAAACCTTTTCTACGATTCTAAAAATTTGAATTTCTAGAAATAATTGAAAACAAAAGATTTACGCGGCATAATGGTAGCGAAGTCAGAAGGTTTCATTTACCTAATAGAAGTTTTTGTAATTTTTTTGTGTCTAAAATAAGTTTTATGACAATTTATCGATTAATTTTGAATTAATGTTATTGTGTGCATCATGCAGCGGCAGCGGCGCCATTTAACGAAAGATAAAATGTTAAGGGCAGTAGGCATGCTCCAAGCTAGGGTTATCAACGGAGTATTGCTGAGGAAATTGGAACAAGACAAAACTGTTGTGTGTACCAAAATAAAGAAAAAAAAACGTGGTCACGTATCGTGCTACTGGCTTTGAGTATATAGCCCCCTGGAGATGCCATACACGGGCGACCCCCTCCGGCAAAGTACGTTGGTCAACTGTTCAAACGCGTTATATAAAACTACTTGAAGTCGCTACACCGCCATTTTGCATCGTTCCGTATCGCGTGACGCTTCTCTTGAAAAATGGTACTGCACAAGTATTCTCATGTAAAAGGCGATCTGACAGCTCAAATTCGCAACAAGATCGCGTTTCCTACCATAGTTAAGTATTTTTGGTAACTATTAAAGGTGTATTTAAGTACAATTTCCATTTAAAGAAAAAACCGTTGCGATACGTAAACGACAGAAAAATGTAAACATGAATACAGTGGTACGGAGGTGAATCGGTCTTAGTGATGTGACTCAACATAATCATTCACTCACTGGCCTTACTGGAGTTAGTTTTATAATCAGTTTTTTTAATTAGATTTTGAATTAAGTTGTAAGTATAATGTATGTTATATTTAAATCTTGTACGGTAAATAAGAAAAAAATACTTTCTTATCCTCTGGTCATACGATGTTGAAATTTAGTCTGAAAATGAAAAGAATTGTTGGCTATAAAAATATTTCGAGGTAAAAGGAATACATTTGGTCCGGGATTATGACTGTATAATATGTTATATCTATACTTAATGTTATAAAGCTGAAGAGTTTGTTTGTTTGTTTGAACGCGCTAATCTCCGAAACTACTGGTTCGAATTGAATAATTCTTTTTGTGTTGGATAGTCCAGTTATCGAGGAAGGCTATAGGCTATATAACATCACGCTACGACCAATAGGAGCAAAGATATAGTGGTAAATGTGTAAAAACGGGAGAAAGAAGTCACTATTAGACGCGGACGAAGTCGCGGGCAAAAGCTAGTACTATATACAGGGCTTCAGGCTTACAGGTTAAGTCGACCTAAATCCTGTAAGACGTGGCAGTTTACGTCATGCCTGACTGATTTGACTATCGAACCCTATATTCAAAACTTTACCGTTAAGTTATCGGACTTTTAATTTATTTTATAAAAACTCCCGATTTTTGTCTATTGCTCCCCTTTTTCGTGTTTTGTCCCTCAACTTTGTATTCTTTTCGTCAATTTTTGTGTAGTATATATAATTAGTTGCTTTATTATTTTTAACACTACATCACAAGTAACTGAACCAACTTGAACCAACATACAAAAATTTAACCAACAATATTGAATACTGCCAGTGCTTCAGCTGCAGCAACAGCTGAAGCAGTTACCCAATCTTCACAATGTGTAATTGTAAGTCTAAAAGCCTTATTGAAATCCTTGAGTGGTTTAAGTATAGATCTGCCAGCTGCTGCATATTTCCTTTAATCACATTAAATTATTGGCTTTTGGGTTCTACCGATATGTACGTACATATCGGTTTTTAACCGACTTAAAAAACAAACATTTATGTTTGGCTTTTTAGTTTTTTTCAAATCGGTTTTTTCATTATTATTTATTATTGTTCCAGGACAACCCTAGTGCAATCCTAATGCAGCCAGTGTAAAACGAAAAATGATTTCTTGATACAAATATTCGTAGATATGCATTACCTGTGTTATTCTGTCTCAACTTTTTACGTAAATTAACGTTTATAGAATAGAATAATCAAAATGTGTAATTTGAAGCTCATTAGTAAATATATATCATATATTAAGAGGCTTCGATTTGGATTTCGATTCATTTGTTGAGGTTATTTCGCTGTAATGGACAACAATCAATCACCGATCAAGTCACTATGTATCAGGATTACTATTTCTTAAAAATATACACATATTCACAAATTGAATTTATAAAAAATTACATGAAAGAAATTTTCAGCGAGAATCATTCAGTTCATTCAGCAAACTGATCTGACTCATTCTTCGCGTGTCACATCACTATCTTGTTCGTATGTATGCTGCGTAGTTACGTGAAAACTCTGATTGTGTGCGTGTAATGTTTCATGTGTTGAATTTTTTTGTAGTGTGCGTTTATCGCCACAGCAAAATTTGTGTCTGTTGAGTTATTCATCTAATGGTGGTGTGCTGTACGTGTTTACCTCACTCCCCCCTAAAAGTGGTGAAAAAATTTGTTAGACGCGTGTCCGTATTGGCATCTCCAGGGGCTATATACTCAAAGGCTACTGGTGAAGTGCCTGAAAGACACCCAGGGTCATGGAATGTAACCCTTAATGTCACTCTACTGCCGTCTGTCACACGCACAAATAGAATTGAAAATCCTACCCTTTGCAAGTATATACTTTATAAGTAATAGATATTTAACCGATACGTAAGGCAAACTCAGATAAAAGTTACTGAAATTAAAAAATGTTTTATAACCTTGACGAGTGGTCAGCTTCGTAGTCTATTTTCGAATGCCGTCGATCTCTGCCCGTTAGAGATATGTCTGCGTCTTCGTTTTCTTGAGCAGCTAAAGTAACTTGACGCAACGCGGCTGGGGTAGCGGGGGGAGTTGGTGGTCTCAATCTGAAAGTTATGAATTTCATTTATATTTGTTTGAGGGATTTTGAACGGTCGCATCTCAATTATGAAATGTTGTTTAGCAGTAATGACTGTTTTATTATTAAAAGTCTTACCACACTGTTACGTACCTGGGTTTTTCTGTTCAGAAATTCTCAGGGTAGCCCGGAGTTTGGAAGTTGGCGGTGTTTCACCCCCGTGCCTCGGAAAGCACGTAAAGCCTGCGCCTGATCTCTCTCCGGTCGTGTCAGATTGCTGTCCCGGGCTATGAGAGTGAAAGGAATAGAGAGTGCACCTGTGTTTGCACACACACTTGTGCACTATAATATGTCCCGCGCAGTCGATTAGTCGTTGTGACTGGCCACCATAGTCGATATCTGCTAGGGGGACTATTACTAAAGGTATTAAAATCCACTTACTCTCTCCGGCTCCAGTGCGGGAACAGCTCGAAGGTGTATTCCGCCAGTTGTTGGTGCCCTCGCATGTTGACCAGCAGCACCCCGCACATCTGGCACGCGGTCCAGGGGCCGGCGAACAGCCGGGACAGCTGTGCGAGGATCTTGAGTTTCTTTTGCTCGTCTGTGACGAGTTCCTGGGCAGGAATTACGATATATAATAATAAAAACGTTTATTTTTCACCACAGCAACAATTTTACAAAAGCAGGTACATATAAATTCTAAGCTAATATTCTTTAAGTAGCTGTGGATGACTGGTGCCTGTTACCACAGTATGTATTAAAAAACCTGTGTACTATGCTATGTAAAACCGTGTTTTAGGCAAATAAATTTCATTTATATGATTGTAGTCGGTCAGTTTCATTTATATGATTGTAGTTTTCTCTACGAGATCGAATCAGAAACTAGGAGATCCGTAGAAGAACTAAGGCAACGGACATAGCCCTGCGAATCAGTAACCTCAAGTGGCAGTGGGCAGGGCACATAGCGCGAAGAACTGATGGCCGTAGGGGCAGAAAAGTCCTAGATTGGAGACCCTTCGACCAAAGGCGCAGCGTAGGACGTCCACCGACAAGATGGACAGACGACCTTGTAAGGATCGCAGGATCGCACTGGATGCAGACCGCTCAAAACCGGTCGTTGTGGAAAGCCATGGGGGAGGCCTATGTTCAGCAGTGGACGTCCTTCGGCTGATAATGATGATGATGAATGATGATATGATTGTAGTCACTTCATAATAAAGATGGCAAGGTGGTTAATTGGTTACATTATGATCTCAACGAGGTGTTTGTGAATTATAGTTATTAAATAAATTCAGTTAATTACAATTAAATCCATTCATCATCATAGGTAGACCGCTTCGTTGAGCCCTCGCCTGCGGGGCGGCGGGGCGCGGGGGGAGACGAGAGCGCGGTTAGTGAGCGGCGCCCCGCTATAGTCTCCCCCCGCGCCCCGCAGGCGAAGTTTCAATGAAGCGGTTTACCCATAATAGGTACATGTCTGTGATATATGTATTTTGATAAATTTAAATATAAAGATTTCGACCTCCTTAAGAAAAAACGATCCTGTCGTCAAAAATTGTTTTAGGAGTAAGACAATCTATACCAAACAATAAAGCTCTACTCACACGAAATACTTACTTCTATCTTCATCACTAGACCAGGAACACAGTTTTGTACGAAGTAATCTCGAAACATGGACAACTTATCCGATTGTTCAGGTGTCAAAAACACCAAAAACTCTTTATACAGATCCACCAAATCAGTACCGAACGTTGATTCGAGATCCTTCGCCAGTTGTATGGGATCACCGTTGTGTATATCGAATTTCGCGAAAAGCGTATGTACTCGTTTCTTTAGTTGCACGTTATTCGATATTACTGTTCGGTATAGCAATTTTGTGTGGAACTCTGTTGCTAGATCTAAAAAAAAGTAACTACATTTATTATTTATTTAACACTTTCTTATTTACTTGGACAGGATAAAAAAGTATAATCTCTTCTATCTAAAAACCTAGGTTATAAATAGAAAATACGGTTTTAAGATTTCGAAGAAAGTATCTCTCACTTTTCCGTCATTTTTCTATAGAATTTCAAAAGACACACAATTATTTAATGAAACAGAAATGTTCGAATTGAAATACGTTGATTTATTATTTTATTGTTTATTGCACTGAAAAATTTAAGTGCAAATGGCGGCCTTCATGCTTAAGGCATTCTCTGCCAGTCAACCATTGGGTGAAGCAGAAACGATTGACACGGCGTAAAAGAACACAAAAAAGCTCACAGATCTTACCTATGTCTTCTTTACAACCATTATCTTCAGGATAGTCCTCTTCCTGTTGTCCTGTATCCTTCTCTATCGATTCAATTTTCTGTTTCAAGTCTTTATAAATATTACTCGCCTTCCCCTGAAACCTACTCACTAAAACCTTAAGCCTATTCGTTATTCTTGGGTACTTTCTATTCTTACAACGACAAGTATCATTCTTTGGTTTGCTACTACGGAAATAGTCCGTTATTGATTTTTGTTTTGGCTTGAAAAATCTCCTCATTATTATGCAACATTTACAGTGATGTTGATCTTCAATTGTTGATTTATTTTGCTGTGGATTCACTATTTTATTCTCAACGGTACTGCATATAGGAGTGACATTACAATCGACCGTATTGGTCTTTATTTGTGGTGCATTTTCGTTTGGCATTGGTGAGTTTATAGACAACGGTTCTAATGTCATAACTTTCATGGATTCTTTGGTGACCATCTCCAATGGTATCAGGTTGATGCCTGAGCTCGTTTCGACTAGTTTAAATAGATTTGCTGATACTGGTGGGGCATTGTTTGGGTACGTGTTGATAGTAATGTCGAATCTATCTTTTAGCTCTGGGTTTGGGTCTGAATTCTCATTGGGGGTGAGTTGGGGGGTGACGTCGATGTGGTGGGGGTCTTTGGTGGGGATGGTGGGTATGCCAACGTCTATGTCGACGCCGCGAGCTTCGTGGCCGGTGACGTTGGTCCGTCGTCGTAGATAGAGCTGAAATGACAAAGTATATTTGTAACATGGGTTTTTTTATCCTGAAACTTATGGACTTCAACATATTTTTTTTTTGTATAATGTATTGCGAAGTTGAGGTGATACATATTTTAAGGCCTATTGTTGGCTTGGTCAAATTGTTAATGCATAGAAAAAAAAACATAATCATTACTAATTTAGGTCTTTACCTATGAAATTGCCGTTTTGTATGGAACAAGTAAAAGTACTTATTTTTTTACTTTTTTATTACTGATATTCAAAGTAATCACCCATGCAATCGAAGCATCTTTGCAAACGCATTGGGAATTTATTGATGCCCTTCTTGTAAAAATCAGCTGGACGGTAGGCAACAAACTCTTCAAAGGCATTTTGTACTGCCTCTCGAGAATTGAATTTTTTACCCAGTAAAAAGTTGTCTAAATTTTGGAAAACGTAATAGTCGGTAGGTGCAAGGTCTGGTATGGTGGATGAGGGAGAGCTTTCATCTCCAGCTCTTGCCACTTGGAGACTATCTGTTGTGCAGTATGGGGTCGCGCGTTCTCGTGAAGGAGCAGTGGGGACGACCGATTGACCAAAGCTAGTTGCCGATGTGCAAGCTTCTCCATCATTTTCTCCAGTTCTTGACAGTACACATCTGCAGTAATGCTCATGCCGTTTTGTAAGAAGCTGTAGAGAATCACACCCGCACTCGACCACCAAACAGTGACTATTACCTTTTTAGGGGTCATTTTTGGTTTAGGGCATTGCTTTGGTGCTGAACCAGGATCTAACCAACTTGCTGAGCGCTTTCGATTGTCGAACAGGTTTTCATCGCACGTAACAATTCGGTTCAAAATTCCTTCATTTCTTTGCTTATTGAGCAGCGCAAAGCAGGTCTCGACGCGTACGTTGCGCTGGCGATCGTTAAGTTCATGGGGCACCCATCTATCAAGTTTTTTTTACCTTGCCTATTTGTCGCAAATGGATCAAAATTGTTTTGATGCTAACATCAAAAGCTGCTGCTAGCTCAGCTGTAGATTGAGTTTCGTCAGCTCCACAATCGCCTTTAATTCATCATTGTTGACCTAAGTCTCCGGATAACCACGAGCTTCATTTTTCAAGTCAAAATTTCCAGAACGGAGCCGGGAAAACCAATAGCGGGTTGTGCGTTCGTTTGTACAGTTCTCTCCGTAAAAGTTTTCGATGTTACGTGCCGTTTGTGTCGCGTTGGTGCCGCGACGGAACTCATATTCCATATAACACGAATTTTTAAAGTATCCATTATGACATTTTTTTTTAAATGTAATGAAAATACAACATTAATCAACAAACAAAAGACTGAGTTTGTACGAAGAATGTCATGTTTTTAATACAAAATTAATTTGAATTTAGAATACAAAGCAATTCCGAACTTTTTTCTATTTAAAATAACCAGTACTAAAGAACGGCAATTTCATAGGTAAAGACCTATTATTAACTAAGTTTTCCAAACCTACCCTAAACCTCTTGCTCGTTTTCGCGAGGTACCGCAGCCAGCGCCGCGGCATCTCATATTCGGGCTGTTCGTATAACGTCATTTTAGGGTTGAACGCTAGGAGTTTGTGTTTCACTGGAGGCGCCACGCCATCGTGAAAGAATTTCTGAAGGAGAAACATTAATATTATAGGTAACACTTCATTGAATCTTCGCCTGCGAGGCCGCGGGGCGCGCTGGGAGGCGAGAGCGCGGTGCGTGAGGGGTGCGGGCGGCGCGGACCCTCACCTGCACCACTTACGCAGCCCGCTCCCGCCTCCCCCCGCGCCCCGCCGCCCCAGGCGAAGTCTCAATAAAGCGGTTTACCTACAACTGATTTTGGTGATAGCGACTGATCTGAAATGAAATCAATCAAGAGCTTAGGAGATTAGGACCGAAGATTCGAAACATGGGATCACGAACTAAACACTAATAGACAAACGAGGCAGTTATATACCGTACTAGCTTTTGCCCGCGACTTCGTTCGCGTGGACTTCAGGTTCGTCCCGTCTAGTTTTTTTACGACCTCACATTAGAAACCTCAAAAATTGTAGCCTATATGTTATTCTGATGTATAAGCTATATTGTGGTAAAGTTTCATTCAAATCCATTCAGTAGTTTTTACGTGAAAGAGTAACAAACATCCATACATCCATACTTACAAACTTTCGCCTTTATAATAGTAGTAGGATATGGCTTAATTTTTGTTTTTTTGCACATGAAATCAGCTATATTGGGTCAGATCGATCATTCCAGTTTAAATATGATTAATTAACTATGCTAAATCATTAGCATTTTGAGTAACATTATCCTAAATTATAATACATACAATACAAGCAGATAAATCGTACTCACGCGTATAGGGTTGTCCTTTTCATCGGATCTTCGCGCCTGACTTACATGACCAATCAACATCTGCGATCAAGAAAATAAAGTTTTTGCTTATTATCCTTCTGACTGCGGCAGGGTCGACTTTATCCTTTGGCAATATTAAAAAAAAAAGTAAAAACCGACTTTAAAAACAAAATGCACTAAAAAGTCTTAAACAAACTCTTGACTTTTAAAAAGAAATTTAATTTAATTTAATTTTATGACCATATGTTTGCAATTTTGACATTATTTGATTGTTAAATAAACGGACTTGTATTCGTAAAGAAAGATATTCATTAATATTTGCACGCCTGCATGCAGGCTGAATACAGCCACTACCTACTTTTAAGACCTGCAGTTTGTAACTTGCATACTTTTGTGTATTCTGGCAAATAAATTATTGATTTGATTTTGGTTTGAAAGGATTCCCATTTAGGCGAACAATTTCGCAAAAACAAAATTAAGAATGAATACTAGTACAAAAACAATGTACGTGCCTTTAAAATTTGATTTCGATTACACCAAGATCCCATCATTATCCCGACTTGGCAACAATGGGACCAGTTGGCCCAGTTTCAAATCGGTTTACAAAATGACTGAGATATGAGGTAAAATACAACATACAATCGATTTGACAACCTCCTCCTTTTAAAAGTCGGTTAAAAACACAAAATAAATAGCGTACCGTGGTGGACATCCACGGCATCATGTGCTTCACGACCAGCTCCGCCACTGTTTGGATGCCCCAGCGGAGTTGGCTTCTGTACCGAGTTGGCTTCTTGTATATATCCGGGTTTGCTTCTATGTAATCCCAGAACTCTTCGAGGCCGTGGGCTATGTATCTGTGGAGAAGATACAATGTTAATTAAGAAGACCATAATATAAGTGACGTATATCACGAGCATCACCGTGCTTCGGAAGGCACGTTAAGCAGTTGGTCCCGGCTAATATCGGTTGATATTAGTCGTTAAGCCTAGTCAAAGGCCCAATATCAAAGGCTTGATAAAGTCTGACAGCAAGGTTGGTCGCTTGCCTTGCGAAAATCTCTCCGCCAATCCGCACTGAGCCCGCGTGGTGGAGTATGGCTCATACTACCTCACATTTGAGGTAATGCCTTTGCCTAGCAGTTAAGAGGATCGTGTGCAGGCTTAGCGCTGCGCGAGGTTTCATACATTTCGAACGTCAACGGTCGAAATATGCTTGCGGAGGAAAACGTTGGTCTCATTCGTTTCCATACCTACGCTTGTATGTCTTCGATTTTTTGTATAAAGGCTTGATTAGTTAAAAATGGACGAAATTTCGAAGAGATTTTTTACTCAAAAAAGTGAATGTTTAGGTTCTTATATTTTCTGAAACATACAATATTTAAAATAAATAAAAACGTACAAGCAAACTTTTTCAAAATATCTCTAACATGTTTAAAAAAATGACAAAATCAGACAATGTTTATGGGATGGAAAACGTTTTCTCTTTTTGTATGGAAGCACACGATCTTTTTAAGCCTAGTCAGAGGGCCTATGGGCGGCTTGATAAAGTCCGACAGCAAGGTTCGTCGCAAACATCTCTCCGTCAATCACATTCGAGGTAAGGCCTTTGCCCGGCATTTAACTTTTAACTTGATTGATCACTCACGCGTCCTCGGCGGGCATGTACATGAACCGGCGCGCGCGGTCGGGCCGGTACGGCAGCGGCGGCAGCAGGTGCGGGTACACGAACACGGCGCTGTTGGCGACCACGCGCACCAGCGTCTCGGGAACTACTGCAGCCTGTGTGTTGTATACTAATCATATTGATCACTCACGCGTCCTCGGCGGGCATGTACATGAACCGGCGCGCGCGGTCGGGCCGGTACGGCAGCGGCGGCAGCAGGTGCGGGTACACGAACACGGCGCTGTTGGCGACCACGCGCATCAGCGTCTCGGGAACTACTGCAGCCTGTGTGTTGTATACTAATCATATTGATCACTCACGCGTCCTCGGCGGGCATGTACATGAACCGGCGCGCGCGGTCGGGCCGGTACGGCAGCGGCGGCAGCAGGTGCGGGTACACGAACACGGCGCTGTTGGCGACCACGCGCATCAGCGTCTCGGGAACTACTGCAGCCTGTGTGTTGTATACTAATCATATTGATCACTCACGCGTCCTCGGCGGGCATGTACATGAACCGGCGCGCGCGGTCGGGCCGGTACGGCAGCGGCGGCAGCAGGTGCGGGTACACGAACACGGCGCTGTTGGCGACCACGCGCATCAGCGTCTCGGGAACTACTGCAGCCTGTGTGTTGTATACTAATCATATTGATCACTCACGCGTCCTCGGCGGGCATGTACATGAACCGGCGCGCGCGGTCGGGCCGGTACGGCAGCGGCGGCAGCAGGTGCGGGTACACGAACACGGCGCTGTTGGCGACCACGCGCATCAGCGTCTCGGGAACTACTGCAGCCTGTGTGTTGTATACTAATCATATTGATCACTCACGCGTCCTCGGCGGGCATGTACATGAACCGGCGCGCGCGGTCGGGCCGGTACGGCAGCGGCGGCAGCAGGTGCGGGTACACGAACACGGCGCTGTTGGCGACCACGCGCATCAGCGTCTCGGGAACTACTGCAGCCTGTGTGTTGTATACTAATCATATTGATCACTCACGCGTCCTCGGCGGGCATGTACATGAACCGGCGCGCGCGGTCGGGCCGGTACGGCAGCGGCGGCAGCAGGTGCGGGTACACGAACACGGCGCTGTTGGCGACCACGCGCATCAGCGTCTCGGGAACTACTGCAGCCTGTGTGTTGTATACTAATCATATTGATCACTCACGCGTCCTCGGCGGGCATGTACATGAACCGGCGCGCGCGGTCGGGCCGGTACGGCAGCGGCGGCAGCAGGTGCGGGTACACGAACACGGCGCTGTTGGCGACCACGCGCATCAGCGTCTCGGGAACTACTGCAGCCTGTGTGTTGTATACTAATCATATTGATCACTCACGCGTCCTCGGCGGGCATGTACATGAACCGGCGCGCGCGGTCGGGCCGGTACGGCAGCGGCGGCAGCAGGTGCGGGTACACGAACACGGCGCTGTTGGCGACCACGCGCATCAGCGTCTCGGGAACTACTGCAGCCTGTGTGTTGTATACTAATCATATTGATCACTCACGCGTCCTCGGCGGGCATGTACATGAACCGGCGCGCGCGGTCGGGCCGGTACGGCAGCGGCGGCAGCAGGTGCGGGTACACGAACACGGCGCTGTTGGCGACCACGCGCATCAGCGTCTCGGGAACTACTGCAGCCTGTGTGTTGTATACTAATCATATTGATCACTCACGCGTCCTCGGCGGGCATGTACATGAACCGGCGCGCGCGGTCGGGCCGGTACGGCAGCGGCGGCAGCAGGTGCGGGTACACGAACACGGCGCTGTTGGCGACCACGCGCATCAGCGTCTCGGGAACTACTGCAGCCTGTGTGTTGTATACTAATCATATTGATCACTCACGCGTCCTCGGCGGGCATGTACATGAACCGGCGCGCGCGGTCGGGCCGGTACGGCAGCGGCGGCAGCAGGTGCGGGTACACGAACACGGCGCTGTTGGCGACCACGCGCATCAGCGTCTCGGGAACTACTGCAGCCTGTGTGTTGTATACTAATCATATTGATCACTCACGCGTCCTCGGCGGGCATGTACATGAACCGGCGCGCGCGGTCGGGCCGGTACGGCAGCGGCGGCAGCAGGTGCGGGTACACGAACACGGCGCTGTTGGCGACCACGCGCATCAGCGTCTCGGGAACTACTGCAGCCTGTGTGTTGTATACTAATCATATTGATCACTCACGCGTCCTCGGCGGGCATGTACATGAACCGGCGCGCGCGGTCGGGCCGGTACGGCAGCGGCGGCAGCAGGTGCGGGTACACGAACACGGCGCTGTTGGCGACCACGCGCATCAGCATCTCGGGGAACTCGCCCACGTACGGGTTGTTGTGCGCGTAGCGGCGGCGACTGGAGAGAACATTTATGGATATATCTGTGGCAACCTATTTGCCACAACCTTTTTGAGGCATAATCACATTTTACTTTTTCTGACATTTGTCAACTATCATTACTCTTTTATTTCTTCCTTCCTTGTCTTCTATATTTTTGATACGCATTTTACTGTACATATTCGTTTTATATAAATATATCTTTCATCATACATATATTAGAGTGTTCTTCCTACATCTACCACGCAATCCTACAATTCGATCATGTGGCGGGGCTTAACCTAGCTCCCCACATATCAATCATTGCATGCGGAAAATTATTTGATTGAATTAGATTCACATCACAATATTTGGATAAATGAGCAAAAATATGTAGTATTATTTACTTCAAAATACTATAATTTTCATTAAATAATTAATCATTATGTTCGGTAAATGTTATTTTAAGCTTATTAGTCAGATTTATGAAGGCGGTTTATTTTTTTATTGCTTACCATCTGTCGGCTTCTTTCTGCATGAACCTAAAACAATTAAAAAAAAGAATAACAAAATAAGAAATGCAAAATAAATATCAGTTTACTGAGAAGTTACTTCATTGGATTTAAGTGCAACGAAATTTGCCTCTATTTTAGTGACGCTAAATTTTTAGAAACATGTGATTTGGAAGTATATCAACCTTTCATTTGATTTTACAAAAAAAAAGTTATCAACATTTTCTTTTTGTTTTCCAGAAAATTAAACCAAGGATTCAACAAAGTTTAAGTTTTCGCGAAAGAATTTATTATAACAGTAGTATAATGCACGAGTAAGATGTTTTTTTAAAATCAGTTTGTAATTATTTGCTCTCAGTATTTTTCTGCGACGTTGCCAGCTTATTCAACTTCATTCATAATACGCGCAGCGGAGCAAAGCAGTGTTCGAGTGGAGACTTAGAATCAGGAAGAGGAGTGTTGGGAGACTTCCAGCCAGATGGTCTAACGACATAAAGAACCAAGCCGGCACAACATGGGGGTAATTGTGTAAAGCAATCGTATTCGTTTGACAGATCATATCGTACGTTTTGAACTGTCAAATGAATACGATTACTTTACACAATACCATACACGGTCTTGTACCTGGTTTCGAAAAGCACATGACAGAACGGCGTGGAGGAAATTTGGCGAGGCATATGCCCTGCAGTGGGCAAACACGTGCTGAAGAAGAAGAAGAAGACGCGCGGCATAGAGCACGCTACGTTGCCAACTTTACTATATCTGCGATAGGACACACCGCGTGCAAGGAAAAGAAAAATGAACATTGGGGATTTTTTTTAAAATCTTTTAACAGAACCTTTATTTATGTGGTTTTCTTTATTTATATCCTTGTTAAATAAGGAAGTTTATATGAACTAAACTCACTCGACTAGCTTAGCGTTTTCCGGCGTATCTCCAGATACTGTTTCGGCCCAAGTGTTGACTAGTTCTAAAGCGGGTTGTAGGTTACACACGTTCGCCACAGACTTGGGGTTTGACGCCACCATCTTGACTAGGTTTTCCTGTGTTACAAAAATGAAAAGCTTATGAAGTTTTGAAACGTTGTCCCAGAGTTAAATGAAATGACTTTTAAAGTAGCATTGATACAATGTAAAATCCTATCAGTTGCATGGCCAAAAGCACTGGACGGATTGTTTTTTTTTATATTTCAAGCTTCATGCTGTCAGTTTAAGGTCTTTCATGAGCACTTCTATGCAATCTACAACTCGTTGGTGTAGCTGTTAATTCGGTGGTCACCACCCAAGAGGTCCCGGGTTCGAATCCCGGGAAGGACGGAAATTGGTTCTGGGTTTTTCTGTCTTGAAAGGAAGTTGGCGGTGATGACACCCTCGTGCCTTGTTGCGCACGTTAAGCCGTTGGTTCCGCGCCTGATCTCTCATCGGTCATGTCCGAGCCGCCTCACCGAATTAATGAGAGTGAAGGAACAGAGAGTGCACTTGTTCATTGCGTACACATCTGGCCACTATAATATCTCTTGCGTTTCTGGCCTATCTTTGTTGAGAGGGGTCGCCACTAACGAAAATCGGTAGAAGAATATGTAGCGATATCTATGATCTACCGGTGTCAATACACATCATAGCAACACGCTGACTCGGCTCGACACGACTAGATGGCGCTGTTAGTTAGTAAAGGATTTAGATCGGACTTAACTTCATATGAATAAACCAAGATGGTGAACATTGGACCTTAGTCCCCGGCCATAACACTCGGTCGGTAGGAAGCGCTTCCCTTTGCCTTCCTACCTCAATTGCGCCAAAAATATTAAATAAGAACCTAAATCTTCAGAACTGAGTTGTTCTATTCTTGACTTATGTTATTAAACTCTCGCTGAAATGTATATCAACATTCTTTTGTCATTCTTTTGAGGCCTATCGATTCCTGAGCAATTAAATTAAGTAGAATGCAAAGTTGAATCATTTATTTACATACTACACAGTATAATAAAAACAAAATATTAACTCACCAAATACTCCCTGTAAATGGGTCCATAGGACCAGTGTATGGGATGGACATACAGCTGTAAGAAATTTGATGTTGCTAGTTGGATATGCATTCGTAGTTGCTGTTGCAGTATAAGTACTTGCTCGGGCAAAATCTGGAACGAGTTTGGATGGGTATATTATTGCAGTAATATAAGTAGGTTTATGATGTTACTGTTAATAACTGTTTATTGTTGTTTTTTTATTATTTTTCTGTTTATATTATTTACTACACCCAGTGCCATCTTCATGGCCTTAAGATTTGACTGGCAGAGAAAGCTTTTAGCATTAAGTACACCTTTGTACAACATTATTTGTGCAATAAAGTCTTAAAACCAAAGAAAAGAAAAAAATGTCAATTGCTCCATCAACTAAAGTGAAGCTCTTAATTTTAAGAATAAGAAGAAGTCTTTAATAAATATAAAAAGTCTTATAGTTAAATTCAGTAACAATGGGAATGGAATCAGTCCTAATTGAATTTATATGTCGTAAAGCTTACTTAGTCGGTATCTTTTTTTCTTTAATAATGACATGCTTTTGTGACCTGCGCGATGCAACATACACACAGCGCCATCTCTTAACAGCGACAGGTACTACGTGTAAACTTTAAGCACTCACAGTGTTTTCCCCTTGCAGTGTGACTTGCAACCGGTGCGCCTGAGGCGTCGGTTGACATTGCCTCAAGCAGGGCGGCGGGGACACTGGGGCGTCTTCGCGTTGCTCTTCCATTTGTATGTCAACCACGTTTGTAGGCTGTCTGAAGTTGAAAATACATTTTGAGTTTCAACTGCACTTTATCAAACGATATTTTTAAAACGTTTATTAAGAAAAGTCATATAAAAACTAAACGAAAATCGGTTCATCCGTTTGGAAGCTACGATATCACAGAAAGACACGTTAAACTAATGAAACACCTTTTTTGCGTCGGGGGTTAAAATTTATATTACTGTAAAGGTTTTTTCTTACTGGGTGCAGTACCATACCATGACCGAGCTAGAACCGTCTGAGGCACGAAAACCAACACGATACGCTCAACCTTGCCCACTAAACACCTTGAACGCTGTCAATCCAGCGTTCTGTCTCACCGTTATATTGAGCGAGAGCGAGCGAGAACGTATTATGCCAGTGCTGACACGCTCTGTGCATGGCACGCGACGTTGTTGGTCGGTGACGGTACGGTCTAGTGGGCAAGGTATTATAGTTTTCAATACAAATCATATTTGTTTGCCCGTTGTGTTCTTAGTAGGTACGATCATGGTATGCTAAGCAAAAACCTTTAACTAGAGTACTTAAAAAACACTTACTGAACAACAATACACAGTTGCGGCTGTGGAACTTCTTGCTTCTCACTAACATCCTCATTCTGTTCCTTATCATATTCGACGTAGGGCGACCCCGGCTCCATCTTTCCCACGGACAGTCTTGATGTTATGATCTTCTGCTCGAATACAATCCTGTCCACCATTTTCACTGACGCTTCGTCGTCGGTTTGTGGTTCTTGTTTGCCTTCCCAACGACTTGATGCCTGGATTATAAAAGATTAACGTAAAAGTCATAAAAGTCGTTTATTTTTGCATATAGACCCACTGGGGGCACTTATACACGTCCCAAAATAGACCCTACCACAGCTTCGGGACAATTTTGGACTACTGCTGAGAAGAAGCTGCGCAAAAAACTCAGTCACTATTGTTAATGCCTTTTTTCAAAAGTTTTACAATGTTTGTGTGGTGATCATGCAAGTCCATACATTATTATCTTTTAAATAATCATCTAATTTATAATACCCTTTCGTCATTAGGGTTTCTTTAATAACAGTTTTAAATGTATTAATCGGTAAGTCAACAATGTATTCTGGTAGTTTATTGAAAAATTTTATACATTTCCCCATGAAAGAATTACGAACCTTTCGGAGCCTGAATTGTGGAATAGCAAGCTTATCCTTATTCCTAGTATTAAGTTTTGCCCAATTTCATACTATAAGATTCCTTACACTACCTTAGTCTAGCGCGATGCAGTCGAAAAAGGTCCACCTTTACACACTTGCGCTTCTGTTGACGATTGACTTCCATCGAGCCTGAACGCGCATTTTCTGCTGCGTCATATTTGTGCAACAATTTAGTAGTATGCTTTCGGATGAGACGTTGGATGCGTTGTTATTTCTTACATTTTAATTTCGTGACTTAAATAAGTAAATTATAGTTTCTGGTCTATTTGGTTTAAAATATGAGATCAATGTTACTAGGTAACATTAATCTCTATTATTGTCAAATTTTAAGAAGTTGTTTTTTTTTTAATTTTATTGTAAACCAAACACACTAAGCAATAATTTATTAAAGTATCGTTTAGGGGCCTAGTTTGTTAATTTTATAATTTTGTTTTGTTTTTGAAGAATTAAGTAAACATACTTATTTCTGAAGTTTACGCGAATATTACACATTTAATAAAACACAATTTACGGATAATTTCGCGATAATTTATTTGATTTTTCATCCCGACGTTTCGAACACTTTACAGCGTTCGTGGTCACGGGGTAGACTAAGATGTTATTTGTCATTTACATAGTTTTGAAAAATATTAAACTACCATCATACTCATAATTAATTTACGTTCCTATCCACGCAGAAAGAGCTAACCGTGTCTTGAGATCTTGCAGTGAGTGGTCTGGCTTGGGTCTTCGATAGAACCGGATCCCATGCTGGCGGAATTTTCCAACCATCTTCTCTATTGAAATTTGGATGTTTTCTAATTTCTATGGCTTCACGTAACATACGAGGAACGAACCGACGTTCTTTTGAAAGTATTTTGGGTTGGTCAAAACGTATGAAGTGGTTGGGTTTATCTAAAGCATGTTCACACACTGCAGATTTCAATTTCCGTCTATGTTTTACGTCAGCTTTATGTTCTTTTATCCGTACGCCTATACTTCGTTTGGTTTGCCCGATGTTGGAAAGGCCACAGTCACATTCCAGTCTATACACCCCTGCATCTTGAAGAGGTATGGTGCACTTGACAGGTGGTAAAAATTGGTTTATCTTCTTTGGCGGCTTGAAATAAGTCTTGATGGAAGCTCGCTTCAAGATATTTCAAGATATTAACAACCTACAAACATGTCAAAACAGATCAAACCAACAAAATTTTAAAGAAAACCAGCGACCTAGTGAAAAAACATAGCGATAGTTTAAGTCTTGATGTTAAGCAATTAGTGCCAACATGTGCAAAACCACCTAAGTTGTATGGGCTGCCTAAAATACATAAGACCAATGTTCCTCTTCGTCCTATTGTAAGTCAGATTGATTCACCAACCTACAGACTTGCTAAGCATGTGGCAAAAACACTATCCGTGCTACGAGGAGGAACTACGGCACATGTCAAGGATTCCTATGACTTCATAAGCCAAATCAAGACCTTGCAATTGGCAGAAAATGAAACAATGGTTAGTTTTGATGTCCAGTCCCTATTTACAAGTTTACCAGTGAAGGACTGCATTGAAATTACCAAAAGGAAGTTAGTTGAATTGGATATGCCTGTTGAATATGCAGAACTACTAGAGCATTGCCTGACATCTGGCTATTTATTATATGACGGTGAATTCTACATACAAGTTGATGGTGTGGCGATGGGTTCCCCAGTATCACCTGTTGTTGCTGATATCTTCATGGAAGATTTCGAGGCCACAGCTCTGAGCTCATCACCAATATCACCAAGGTTTTATAAACGGTACGTAGATGACACCTTCACAGTATTACCCACTGATAAAGTTTCTGCTTTTTTGAACCATCTTAATTCTATTCATCCAAAAATACAATTCACCATGGAAATTGAGGCAAACAATAAACTAGCTTTCTTAGATGTTTTACTAACTAGAAATCCTGACCATACTCTTAGCCACACAGTTTTTAGAAAGGCCACCCATACAGATAAATATCTCAATGGTGCATCTCACCATCATCCTTCACAGTTAGCTACCGTGGGCAAAACTTTGTTTCAGAGAGCGATGGGCATCTGTGACAACCAACACCTGGCTGCTGAACTTCAGCATGTAAGGAAGGTACTGCGGGACAACCAGCTTCCAGTAACACGTCGTTGCAGACCCCGTGCCACGGCCAAGCCCATTACAGTTGAACGCCCACCTGCCGTACTACCTTACATTAAGGGGGTCACTGACAAGATTGGAAATATCTTGAAGCGAGCTTCCATCAAGACTTATTTCAAGCCGCCAAAGAAGATAAACCAATTTTTACCACCTGTCAAGTGCACCATACCTCTTCAAGATGCAGGGGTGTATAGACTGGAATGTGACTGTGGCCTTTCCTACATCGGGCAAACCAAACGAAGTATAGGCGTACGGATAAAAGAACATATAGCTGACGTAAAACATAGACGGAACATGAAATCTGCAGTGTGTGAACATGCTTTAGATAAACCCAACCACTTCATACGTTTTGACCAACCCAAAATACTTTCAAAAGAACGTCGGTTCGTTCCTCGTATGTTACGTGAAGCCATAGAAACATCTTAGTCTACCCCGTGACCACGAACGCTGTAAAGTGTTCGAAACGTCGGGATGAAAAATCAAATAAATTATCGCGAAATTATCCGTAAATTGTGTTTTATTGAATTAAGTAAAGATTTAAAATAAAAGGTTGATTTCCATATGTTTTATTTTCTTTTTGCTACCACTTTCTACTGCCAATACAATCCCGGGATTATCCCGGGATCCCGGTATTAACTGTTGATAATACTGAAATCCCGGGACTAAAAATATCGACCGGGTCGATCCTCTAATTAAAAGGCTATAAATAACTAGTAGTAAACTTAATTCCATATTTACCTGAGATTCGTTCAAGACGCCAGCTATATTTGCCAGCTCATCATCCACCGACTGCTCGGGCATTATGTTGAACAGTTCCGTGACTAGATCGTTCAGTTCTTTCTTAGATATCTTTATTATACTCCTTTCCAGCTCGTCATCGTCGTCAGCTGGAAGATAATGTGGGGTTAAGTAATAAATCTAAACTAATATTATAATGTTTTTTTTTTGCGTTTTATAGCTTACTAGCTTTTGCCCGCGACTTCGTTCGCGTGGACTTCAGGTTCGTCCGACCTCACATTATAAACCTCAAAAATTGTAGCCTATATGTTATTCTGATGTATAAGCTATATTGTGGTAAAGTTTCATTCAAATCCATTCAGTAGTTTTTACGTGAAAGAGTAACAAACATCCATACATCCATACTTACAAACTTTCGCCTTTATAATAGTAGTAGGATTTATCGAGGAAGGCTTTAGGTTATAAAACATCGCGCTGAGAGCAAACTAAAAACGCGCAGACGCTGACGCGGGCGACCGCTAGTTAATGTGATATGAGTGGTTATAGAGCGCTTTCACATTTAGGCATCTTTAGCAGCGCGACTAACGCGCGACAGTCACGCTGCCGATAATTTCATACTATACACGGCAGCGCGGCAGCAGCGGCGCGTAAGTCGCGCGGGTCCGTCCCACTTACCCATTACCCATTTGCAGTGCTAATACGGGGATAGTAGTGCTAATATGGGTGCAGTGGGAACGACCCAGTCGCGCGACAGACGCGCTGCTAATGTGAAAGCATCCGCTGCTGTCGCGCTGCTGTCGCGCTTCTGTCGCCCTGCTGTCGCTCTAATGTGAAGGCGCGCTTAAAGAAACACAGACAGCCATATATTATTTTTTTTGTAAAAAAATGACAGAGTAGTGCAAAATATAGCTGTAACTATAATATTAGCATAATATATAACATTTATATTTATCATTTCTGTAGTAAGACTCTAGATTTTAGACTACACAAAGCTGATCAGAAGCAAAAATGACAAATCAATCTCAAAAGCGAAAAAATAAACTCACGCGCATCAGGATCAGCAGCAACGTTATACTCCGGGTCGGTCTCATCATCATCCTCATTCTTCGACACCGACGCAGGGTTCAGACATTCGTTCAGAAACTCGTTCCACAGCTGGTCGTCCACGACCGGCACGGGCAAGTCGTCGGGTGGAACGAACTCGCTCTCTATACGCTCGATCGGCGTTTCTGATAGGCAGAGTTTAGAGCGAGTGCGGAGAGCGATGGTAGCTTCCTCTTCTTCTTGTAGGTCGAGCTTGCGACGCGCTGGTGTAATGTCCTGAGTAAAAAAAAATGGTAGTACAATTACAGTCACATATTTTTCACATCTTTTATCAGCCAGTTTTATTGGGAGCTTATCTGTGTTCCATATGATAAAAAATGCACAAAATCGACACACTCATGCGACATAATTGTCATACTATAAGAAACCGCTTTATTGAGACCTCGCCAGTATGGCAAAGGGGTGCGGGGGGTGGCGATAGCGGGGCGCCGCTCACTATTCGCGCTCTCGTCTCCCCCTGCACCTCTTTGCAATGCAGGCGAAGTCTTAATTTCGCGGCCTATAGCTAAATTCATATTGTACAAAAGAGATTTCTTTTAAGTAAAAGGTATCCTTTAAAACCGACGTCATTAAATTTCAGTGTCTGTATAATTTTATAGATAGTTCTATCTATAGACCAGGCAGAATTAGGTAGAGGTGTCTAAATGCAAACCGATCACTAATCTAGATTGCTGCAAGCTATCGCTTCTTGACACCTTCTAGACTGCTAAAAGAAAGAACCCCTAAAGAGCCGAAAGAAACAAAAGCCTATCTATCCCCGCGCTCATCACAGCTGATCGTCCACGACCGGCACGGGCGGCAAGTCGTCCGGCGGAACTAACTCGCTCTCTATAAGCTCGAGTTTAGAGCGAGTTTAGTTTAGAGTTTAGCTCGAGTTTAGAGCGAGTGCGGAGAGCTATGGTAGCTTCTTCTTCTTCTTGTAGGTCGAGCTTGCGACGGGCTAGAGTAACATCCTGGATAAAACGTTATCACGTAAGGCTATCTAGGTACACATAATATGCAGCATTCATATTGTTCTAAATACATGGTTTCTTTAAAGTAAGAGGTATCCTTTATCTAGCACAAGAATTTGTATGATAAACATGTGCAAAATCGTTCACTGAAGTGGAATGAGTGATTAGTTCGATGGGAGCCGAAGCTATGGATCTATCACTCATCTAGTTCATTTAGATCAGTAGACCACTATTTATTCAGCTCAATAGTTAATGTATCGTGTACGATATCTTATTATGACACTAATTATTTTTAAGATTTCGGCAGTCTAGAATTACGATTATAAAAAAAGCTGTCAGTGATAACTGTAACTAGTAATTACGAAAAAATAAATAATCTAAAATTACTCTGAAAATCACCTCAAACATCAATCTATCAAACAATACTAAGTCTTATTACAAAGACGTTAAAGAACATTTCGGCGCAATACGAGCTTGTGCTTTTTCCGAGGTCACGCGAGCCGAGCCGTGCAACTATCTAGCTCTTGCAATAAGTAACCAATATATCTCTACTCTTTACTCTCTATCACTGAGCTACTGAAGGACTGAGGTGAGCCGTATTGGACGATAGTGAACGAGTGATAAGAAGGAACTAGATTTCTGTAGTACTTCAATTAAAATAGATTGCAACGGGATTGCTACCACGTACCTTATTATTTTCGAATTCCCGATAATATATTGTAAATACATATTCTATTTTAATGTTAGTGACCATGTAAGTTTAAATCAATATACTTTAAATGAGCATTCATACAGGAACTACCCAACTCTACATAGTATGAACCTCTCCCATATTTCTATGAACCCTTACAAAGGCCTATACAAACTCAATGGTGTTCACATAAATTTGAGCTGCACCCGTTGCATGGCACATCGATAAACCCGTTTGTCGCGCGTTTTACCGCGTCTACCTAGATATTTTATCTCCACGTGCATGGTACAGTCTTTTAATATATCTATAACGCGAGGTCGTAGACAATTTGTCTCTAGTGCGTAATGGCTGCATTATGGCTGCCGTTTTTTATACAAGTTTGGCAGTTTAGAAAAGTTAGCATGGCGTCAGTTATATCGACATCTTGCGATCGTTTATATACTTATATCTATCTATACCGCGTCGCGCGCGACGCGACAAGCCAACCCATGCAACGGGTGCTGGTCCAATAATAGTTGTAGAATAGTACTCGCCTGTGGCACTTTGAAAGGTCCATCTTTAACAACTTTTGGGCTTGTTTTAGTGAGACTTCTAGGCGTGGCCGGGGTTCGCGGTTGCGAGTCCAAGTCGCTACACGATTCGAGTCCTTGATCATCATCACTCTGTTGCAAAACATCACAAATGTTACGAGGAGAATAATTTACATACCACAGTGTGCTTAATTTAGGTAATAACTGTTTTTTAGGTCCTGTTTCCCAACATCCATGTAAGCCCATCTAATAATTTAAATGACACTTCACACTACTCTGCCAACTTATGTGCGTAAAAATAAGACTTAGAAATAAAATACAACTCTTACCGGCACATCATCGTGAGTAGGCTCATACTCTTCGTCGTCCTCGTCTTCCGGTAGGTCTTGAGCAATCAGTGCCGTCACTTCTGGCCGTGTTTTGACTGGTATATGCTTGATGGGAGTGAGCTCCAAATTCCATGGAGCAGATTTAGGACATACTTTCATCAATTCCCTGAAAAAAAATATAGATTTGTTATAGTATAGAGATTGTATAGAAAGTCTTTTCTACTTAACATTTTAAACTTGCTAGGACTTATAAAAGAATGATAGATCAATATACCATGAAGTTGGTAAAAAACTTTGTGGTATATTGATCTTCTTGGTACCTAAGAGCGTAAGGGCCAGATTGGAAACCACAATATTAACCCCTATGATGCAGCAAGTTGCACAAATTTGTGGGCCACAATTTAAAAAAAACCATTATGTAGCTGTTTCACATCAACATTATCTAATTATGACGCAACTTTTACTTGCTGCCAAATAAACTCAAAAACCAGTGTTTGTTCTTTATGTTGTTGATCACTTTTTATCGTAAAGTAGGTTAATACAACAATGAATGTATGTAGAAACTGAAACATTTATTACTGTTTCTTTTTAAATATTACTCACTTTGCTTTAGCTCGAGTGAGCTTGGGTTGGAGTTTGCTTTCTTCAGTGCTCGACTCCTCTTCTTCTCGCAGTTTGACAAGCGCCAGGACATGATCATTAGTAACCACTTTCTGTAGGGAATAGGGAATGATGAGTCAACTTATTGTTGAAATTTTAACACTAAGTTAAATGTTTTATTTTATGATACTTGGCTATTGTTTGACTAACGGCCATTACCTATGTTGTCCAATCTTTCTGTGATTTTGCCCTACTAGAGATAGAAATGCCTTTAGATTTTTTATCCTTATAATTTTTTTTGCAGTAGGTAGTCCTATCACTGATCAAGGCAAACCTATCTCTAGTCAGGAACAGCTACCTACTTTTGACTATAGTTTGCATACAGGGAATGGCCGTTAATATAGTAGTTTTAGATCAGACAGTTACAAGGAATGTGCACACTTCATGCATAACAAGTGTTCAGCAAAATTATTGCAATGGTACCTTTAAAATTTTCTTCACACTGACATCATCCAAATTGTTTTTCACGGCTGACGCTATGACATTTTTCTCCACCTCAAAAGCATTTTCTGGAAGAGTCTCTTCTGATTCTGAGCTGCTATCACTATCTTTTCTGAGAATTATCAATAGAAACAATCTATACTCATTATTATAGTTCTAATATAGATCCGTATACATGGAAAATACAGTTACTTACCTTTTACGCTTCTTTCCGCGACCTTTCATTTTAGTTTTAGAGCTAATATCTGCCGTATTATTGGGATCTTTTTCGTCAACAATAGGATTTTTTTCTTTACAATCGGACTCCATGTTTGTTGAGAAACTTGTGAGAGTTATAACATTTGAAGTAATTTAGCCGTAAAGAGTGTTATGCAGATTACGTTATTGAAACACTTATTTTTAAAATCCTATCTCGTTTTTAATTAAAATTATTTGCCTCGCGCCGCTCTCAAGATTGTTGACTTTTAGCACTTGACTTTATACTTCTTTTTTAGCAAATGTTACCAGTCGATGGCATCACTTTATATCATAGAGAAAGAAAAAATCTTCGCTTTAAAAAGAGCGTGCTACTTAGTGAAATTCTATAGGATTTGACAGCGAAAGACCTTATGACAGCGAGACCGTTTTCTAAGAAATAATGGATTTAGTGGATACGTCAAGTTTCCGTCTTTGGAATTTTTGAAAAATTATGAATGGATATAATTATAATTTAAGTTTTGTATAACAATTTCAGATGAAATGACTTGTGCTTTCAGCAACTGTGAAGTGCGCCGAGGATACAATCCCGAAAATCATACTTTCCACCAGTAAATATGAATCATTGATAAAATTTTTAATTCCAAATTTTATTAAATTTGTGAGTGAAATCGACTCCGATGCCAAATTGTACAGTAAATTTAGGACTTCCTTTGTGATTTGCAGCCATATATCAAAGTGTCCAATAGATTAATTCAGGTATTTTCAGTAAAATAAGAAACCGTTTCTTTACACTAGGGCTTGACTAAATGATGACGTCATCAGTATCGATAAATTTTTTGACTGATTTTTTTAGGTAACCGTAATTCTTGCACAGCTTCTTCTCAGCACTGGCCCACACAACTGGCCCGAAGCTGTGCTGTGGTAAGGTCTATGTTGGAACGTGTATAAGTGCTTCTAGCAAGTCTTCATACATAAATAAATAAATATGTAATTTAACAAAAATGAGGTTGTCTTGTTTATCAAATAAAAAGTATTATGTAATTAAAAGTGCATTAATTTAGTTATTTTTGTTTCAATTTACATGATTTATCGTAACCTCGTCGATAAAACTTGGACCACCATAAGATACACATCACTATTGAACGCACACATGTAAAGTAACTTTTTGGTTACGCTGAAAATCCGCGTTTGTCATTCTATACTATACTACTTTCTATGCTTTATATTAAGTTGATAGAGCATTTCATTCATTTTTTTTATCTCTTTACATTCAATCCTAAGTTATTCGCTCTTTTCGATTCCATTCAAGAAAGTTATCTGTATGGTGGTATTGGTACTTCCGGTTACTGAAATCATTCAATCGAGCCATTCTCAAAAAGTTTGCTCATGGCAAAAATGACGTGTCCGCTCAGTTTGAGTGTGTACAAAAAATTCACTACACAGTATTTTGTTAAAAATATTTGCGGCAATAGAAGGAAACCTAATAATTTCTTGTCAGAAAAATAAAACATACTAAATTTACAACTGAATACTGAAATATAGCTAAATTCAGGCATTGAGTCTCACTAATTTTGACTGTCCCAAGCACTTTCTAACATGTTTGAACAAGAAATTATTAATGTTCCTAATTTTCATGAAACTTATAATGGTATTTCTCTATTTTATTGAACTATAATCTTTAATCTTTTATCATTAAATAATGCACTTTTATTATAAAATACGCTTAATTTTATAATTTTAATTTGTCCACTAAAATGGTGATTGCGGAATTCCAAGAGCGTCACGGGCATTTTTCAAGCCTTAGAATTAAATTATTTCTATAGTAAATTTTTAAAAGGAATACGGCAACACTTGCATGTTTATTTACAACCGCCACTTTGGACTGTGGGCGTTCAGTTGACGCAAGAAAGTGTGTGCCGAGTGGTCGCGTCACGGCGAATATTTAAGAGGCTTCCGCTAGCGTTTCGGATTTAACAAGGTTAGAGTTGTTCATTGATTTCTCAATATATGAAATTAGAATCCATTGCTAACATAAATCAAGAATATGTGCTCATTATTTACAAAGAATTCCTAATAAAGTAGCAATATTTTTTAACAGATATGAAAGTGTAAAAGCGTCACATCCTAAGCGTCACGTTTTAACGAAAGTGACGCTAAGGAATACTTAAGTGACTCTTTGGAACACTTAAGCTGGGTTTACATGTTATCAGACATTAAATTTGATTTTTACACAATGTGTTAAAAAAACCGGTTAAGTGCGTGTCGGACCCGCGCACTGAGGGTTCCGTGCCACCCTTAACTGAATTCAGGGTCCACTTACTTTCACTTAACGAAAACATCACAATATATTGCGACAGCAAAAATAACTTTGTTTTTCATAGTGTTTGTATGAAAAACAAAGTTATATTTGCGGTTGATACAAAAGTGCAATATCTCAAAAACTACTGGTTCGATCTCCTTCAAACCAATTTTCGTTGCAAGTTTTTGTTGAGATCTACAACATATATTTTTTTCAAAATTTTCACTTTCTTAGTTCGAAAGTTAGATGGGGGGGGACGCCCATTTTACCACTTTGGCAGCGTCTATATCTCAAACCTTACACTTTTAGAAAAAATGGTTTTAGAAACCTCAACATCATTTTAAAAGACCTATCCATAGACACCCCACACGCATAGGTTTGAGTAAAAAAAAATTTTTGGTTTTAGTTTCATGTATGGGAGCCCCCCCTTAAATATTATTTTTTCTTACTTTTTGTATCTGAATCGGAAAGCGGTGAACAAAATACACCTACCTACCCAGTTTCAGCTATGTGATGCTTATGATTTCAAAATAAAGTGGCTGTGACATACGGACGGACAGACAGACAGACAGACAGACAGACAGACAGACAGACAGACTTGACGAAACTATAAGGGTTCCGTTTTTTGCCATTCGGCTACGGAACCCTAAAAAGCAGAAAAATTATAGTTAAGAAAACCGCAACAAAAATAATTTTACCTGACTGCGCCAGGAGGGTTATGTTTTTCGTGAGTATCCGAAATCTCAAAAAAACATTTTACTTCTCCATACAAACTGGTCTCAGCTGATCGGCAATTTAGTATGGGGAAGCCATTTTTTTACGATTTCGATGTTGGCCCCATAGAAGAAGTTGTTGCATTTGAGTAGTAGAATGACCCCCTTAAAGGATTATGCACTTTTTTGTATCATTTTGTAGGTATATTTAAATGTTCAAATGTAAACCCAGTAAATATGAATCATTGATAAAAATTTTAATTCCAAATTTTATAAAATTTGTGAGTGAAATCGACTCCGATGCCAAATTGTACCGTAAATTTAGGACTTTCTTTGTGATTTGCAGCCATTTATCAAAGTTTCCAATAGATTAATTCAGGTATTTTCAGTAAAATAAGAAACCGTTTCTTTACACTAGGGCTTGACTAAATGATGACGTCATCAGTATCGATACATTTTTTGACTGTTTTTTTTAGGTAACCGTAATTCTTGCACAGCTTCTTCTCAGCACTGGCCCACACAACTGGCCCGAAGCTGTGCTGTGGTAAGGTCTATGTTGGAACGTGTATAAGTGCTTCTAGCAAGTCTTCATACATAAAAAAATAAATATGTAATTTAACAAAAATGAGGTTGTCTTGTTTATCAAATAAAAAGTATTATGTAATTAAAAGTGCATTAATTTAATTATTTTTGTTTCAATTTACATGATTTATCGTAACCTCGTCGATAAAACTTGGACCACCATAAGATACACATCACTATTGAACGCACACATGTAAAGTAACTTTTTGGTTACGCTGAAAATCCGCGTTTGTCATTCTATACTATACTACGTCTTTCTATGATACTGTCTGACTGAAGTCTGAAGATGAGTCGCAGTATATTCGGACACAAAATCTATATTATTGTATTTATGTCGTGGTTTTTTTAAATTCTATTTTACATCATTCTAGCATAAGTCCACCGTTTGAACACTGTTAAATAACAGTATTTAAATAAATGCTCTAAATATATACGAATATTATTTAATAAAATATAGATCTAAACTCAGTGGAATATAAACTATGTAGACATGAATATGAAATCGATAATACACTCAAACAAAACAGTCGCAAAAGTTACCAGGGAATGTTATTTGAAGTTTTTAATTTAGCCAAAAAATCTATCTTATTTTAAAATTCCATTTTATTTATTGATCAAAATCCACAATTTTGAAAATTGAATCGAATATTTTTTTTCCAATATGTTATGTAATGTTTATAAAGTGTCGACCACTGACGACCACTATTGTGACCACTGACGTCACATATCTTAAGAACTGTCACGGCAAATTTCGTCTCTTGTGTATCACCGCCGCCCGCACCCCTTACATTCCCCGCTCTCGTCTTTCCCTTGGGTCTTTCCGCCCGCACCCCTGAAGCGGTTTACCTATAACAACATTTTACAAAACAACTGATATTATGAAATTGTTTGTACATAAATTGTTCTTACCTTACAAATATTGATTGTAAGGGATAAATTAAGTGTTATAAATTGTCGTACAATATGTTACAGAAATGGAAAGATATAATTGCGAACTGGGTAAGTTTAGTGAGATATTTTGATAGACCTTTCCTTCTTATTATTTGTCGTTGAAATTGTCGTTATAACTTAAAATCTTTATAAATCTAAATGAGAGTATCTCTTAAATCTATGTTTTGTACGTTTTAAATCAACTGTTACTTCAACGAAAGCGAATAAAGGGAGGATCATCTTCGCGAAAATCTCAGTTTGGACGAATCGACGTCTTCGATACTCGAAGCGCATACCGTTGAGCAGTTTTTGCGGGAGAAATTCGCGGATTTTCGATTCAACAATGGGTCTGTGGAAGCATCTACTGAAGATGAGATTTACTTGGTTGCGTCCCTGCTCCTGTATTTCGTGTGTGTGAATTCAAAGGACATGGATTGAACAGAGAAGACCAAGAAGTCATACTGAAGTTCAGTAAATGTTTGATGGAATGTACTCCAGTTACATTCAAGGATGTCCAAGCTGCAATTATTGGTAAGTATGAGCTGATGACTGCAAAAATAATAAATAAATAGCAATAATTCTGTAACTTGTACTATAAACTAAAAATAAGAAGGTGTTCTTAGTAGCTGGGCAGCTGGAATCTTAATTTTCAAAAAACTCATTTATTACGCAGTGTACCCGTTAATGCTTTATAAAAATCATTTAGTTCATTGATAAGGAGGACCTTGCACACTAATATGATTCTCTAATTGTTTGAATTTAAAATGCACCCGCCAACCTGAAATCAGGATGGCGGGTGACAAAATTTTCCTAATTACTCTTGTATCACTGAGGTACTAAGGATCAAAGTGTACGGAACATTTAGAACGTTCCCAGTTCTTATCTTTTAGACAAAAACATCACGATTTGGAGCTATCAGACCGCCATTCTGATATTCACGAAGATTGGGTGTTTTACCTTATCTTGTTCGTATGTATGCTGCGTAGTTACGTGAAAACTCTGATTGTGTGCGTGCGTGTAATGTTTCATGTGTTGAATTTTTTTGTAGTGTTTATCGCCACAGCAAAATTTGTGTCTGTTCAGTTATTCATCTAATGGTGGTGGTGTGCTGTACGTGTTTACCTCACTCCCCACTAAAAGTGGTGAAAAATTTGTTAGACGCGTTGACGTATTGGCATCTCCAGGGGGCTATATACTCAAAGGGTTTTAGTTTCATGTATGGGAGCCCCCCCTTAAGTATATTTTTTTTTTACTTTTAGCACATGAATCGGAAAGCGGTGAACAAGAGAGAGATACATCTACTTACCAAGTTTTTCACTGTGTGATGCTAATAGTTTTAGAACAAAGTGGCTGTGACATACGGACGGACAGACAGACTTGACGAAACTATAAGGGTTCCGTTTTTTGCCATTCGGCTACGGAACCCTAAAAATGAAAATGTTGTCCATTTTTGCGTTTAGGCTACATATTTACATCAGCAAAAAATAATAAGCTAGATAGCTTCTGAAACTCTCAGAACTATCGAACATTCTTTTACGTTGGCCTCCATTAAAGCAACACTCACCCTCACCCAAACGCCGAAAGATCCTAGTAGTACCGTAAACAGGGCTTTGGTTTCTTTAAGATAAGATAAGATATATTTATTTACTTAAACATGTGTACAGTACATAGTTTTTACAAACACAGTAGCAGTAGATGTTAAAAACTTAATTAATTACATTTCATTGATATCAACATGTTTTACCGAAGTTCGGGCATGTAAATGACAATTTTAGTATTAAATTTGGGCAAATGATATAATTATAGTAACTAAGTCAGTAATAATAATAGATATTAATAAATTCTAATTGTCAAAATTTATCTTCTAGAAAGTCATTTATATTATAGTAACACTTATCAACTAGGAATCTTTTAAATTTAAATTTGAATTGCTCTTTGCATTGCAAAAAGATTTAAAATTATATCTACTAATGGTTAAAAATGTTTAATAAATAAATAACAGGCAGCTTAAACTAAGTTTCTCGTATCACAAGCATGTTCAATTAATACATCATTCTATCCTTCACTTCTTGAGTAGATTTGCTAACTAAACTTTCAGTTAAAACATCCAACACATTATTTTCCTCGAGTACATCCAGTATAGATTTGTTCATGTCTTTTCTTTCTTCTGGCGTTATGTTCATTTTGAGGACTTCTAAAATGAGTCTTCATCCCGCTTCCATTCTGGAGGCTCATTCTTGATGGATTCGTCTTCGGACATGATCATCATTGACATTTTAGAGTCGGAATCCTCTAGTTCTGTTTTGCACGCGATTATCTGTGGTAGCAGCTGGAATTCTGATGGAAGCTCCTGTGAAACAATGTTTTGTTAGAAAAAAAAATTATAGATGACACTAGAGTCAAATAATGTTACAATATACTTTGAAACATAAAGGAGAGTTGTAATTTCTAACCGTTTCAGAGTTTTGTATTGTAGTTATTGGTCCGTTGTGTACAGATTCCGCAACGCTTTCATCTTCTTCACCGCTGTGGAAAAAAAGCTTTGTTAGGTGGTTAGAACTAGAAGTGTGTTATTTTCATGTAGATTCAAGGTATTTTATGTAACTAAATATTACTACTATAGCAGCCTACGCGTTAAAAAGCACTTGCAAAATTCAACAGGCCTGTTTATGTGACGGTGGCCGAGTGGTATAGGCATACGCCCGGATTGCGTAAGACACGGGGTTCAATTCCTCGTCTGTCACAGGTTCATAGTTGTCTTTTTACAAGTGCAATTTATATTGCTACTATATTTAACAAGTTAGCGGTATTTATATTTTGAATAGTTAAAGGTTTCTGCCTACTACCACCGTAGCATACCATGACCGTATCAGACACGAAAAGCAACACGATACGCTCTACTATCCCACTAAACGGATCTACAGCGTTCAGTCTCACCGTTATATGCGAAAGCGAGAGCGAGCGAGAGCGTATTTTGCCAGTGCTGCCACGCTTCGTGCATGACACGCGACGGTGTTGGTCGGCGACGGAACCGTCAAGCGAGAAAGGCTTCATAGTTTTCAATACAAATAATGTTTTTTTTTTGCCTGCCTCGATGATAGCACGGTCTTGGTATGCAACCTTAATCAGTCAGGTATCAAACGAATGCCGAGAGTCGCATAACAATGGAATTTGTATTGTGTCTCGTTTACGCATACTTGACGAGTTAAATGTTACTCTACTGTCACATGAACAAATAGGATTGAAAAGCCTACCCTTTGCTTATTTCCTTTCTTTAAATCAATGCCATATGGAAGTACTTTATTAGTAATTGATATTTAACCGATTCTTACTGCAAACTCAGTTAAAAATTTATTGAAATTTAAAAATGTTTTATAACCTCGACGAGTGATCAGCTTTGTAGTCCATGTTTGAATGCCGTCGATCTCTGCCGGTCAAGACAGATGTGTCTGCGTCTTCGTTTTCTTGAGCAGCTAAAGTAACTTGACGCAGGGTGGCTGGAGTAGCGGGGGGAGTTGGTGGTCTCAATCTGAAAGTTATGAATTTAATTTATGTTTGTTTGAGGGATTTTGAACGTTCGCATCTTAATTATGAAGTTTTGTTTAGCAGTAATGACTGTTTTATGATTAAAAGTCTTACTACACTGTTACATACCTGGGTTTTTCTGTGCGCGCCGGAGGTCCCAGGTTCAATTCCCGGGTCGGGCCAAAAATATGTACCGGAGTTTTTCTGTTCAGAAATTCTCAGGGTAGCCCGGAGTTTGGAAGTTGGCGGTGTTTCACCCCCGTGCCTCGGAAAGCACGTAAAGCCGTTGGTCCTGCGCCTGATCTCTCTCCGGTCGTGTCAGATTGCTGTCCCATCGGGCTATGAGAGTGAAAGGAATAGTGAGTGCACCTGTGTTTGCGCACACACTTGTGCACTATAATATGTCCCGCGCAGTCGGTTAGTCGCTGTGACTGGCCACCGTAGTCGAAATCGGCTAGGGGGACTATTATTATTATTTTCTGTTCAGAAATTCTCAGGGTAGCTCGGAGTTTGGAAGTTGGCGGTGTTTCACCCCCGTGTCTCGAAAAACACGTAAAGCCGTTGGTACTGCGCCTGATCTCTCTCCAGGCGTGTCAGATTGCTGTCCCATCGGGCTATGAGAGTGAACCTGTGTTTGCGCACACACTTGTGCGTCTATGTCCCGCGCAGTCGGTTAGTCGTTGTGACTAGCCACCGAAGTCGAAATCTGCTAGGGGGACTATTACTAAAGGTATTAAAATCCACTTACTCTCTCCGGCTCCAGTGCGGGAACAGCTCGAAGGTGTACTCGGCTAGTTGTTGGTGCCCTCGCATGTTGACCAGCAGCACCCCGCACATCTGGCACGCGGTCCAGGGGCCGGCGAACAGCCGGGACAGCTGTGCGAGGATCTTGAGTTTCCTTTGCTCGTCTGTGACGAGTTCCTGGGCAGGAATTACGATATAGCTATGTAAAACCGTGGTGTAAGCAGTGAGCTGTTACTACTACGTATAGAGAGGCTATGCCAAGCAACATTTTTTGACGTGAACTTGAATATGAAACCGCAGAAGTGACACAGACTTTTGTGCCTACTGAACTTAATTGTATTGAATGAATATTATTTTATCAAAATGTTTTAATTGTTACTTACTTTGATCAATAGTTATTTAAAAACGCTAAATAAATAAAAGTTTAATATATAAAAATCTGTAGGTCAAAAACTCCAATGAGATTTATTATTTTTTTATTCATATTTTTTATAAGAAATAATTCGAGAATAATACAACTACAAATGTAAAACACCTTAAGAAATATCACAAAATCGCATTGTCTAACCTCTATTTATTACCTACCTACTTTTCAATTCTGTGCGTGTCACTTTTTATAATCTTTGATTTTTATATAAAATGGCGGCAATTTCATGCGAAACATTTAAAACATTTTGAAAAAATATTTAAGTTGGTTTAAGTTAACATTTTAATTTCTTAACGATGGTAGTAGACTTTTTGATTCCTCTTGGTTTTATTTTTGCATGTTTTTAAACGCAAGACGGCATTATTGACAAATTAATTGACCAAATGTCACATTAGTTAACGCTACGAGCGGGAGTGCGTGACTGTGATGCCGCGCATGTGTTGATGGTCTGTGACCATCAACTTTTTGCGCCCGTAGTTTGTTCGGGATGTCAGTTGTGTAGTAGTTCAATGGGTGTAAGGCTGGTTTTATGACTCCCTGAAGCTTGTATAGATCTGTCCGCGCGGAGCGATCCTTACTGACGGTACGCGTGATTTCATGTATATTAATGTAGTCACTTCATAATGAAGATGCAAAAGGTGGTTATTTGGTTACATTATGACCTTAACGAGCTGTTTGTGAATTATAGTTATTAAATTCAGTTAATTACAATTAAATCAATTCATCATTAAAGGTAAACCGCTTCATTGAAACTTCGCCTGCGGGGCGGCGGGGCGCGGGGGGAGACGAGAGCGCGGTTAGTGAGCGGCGCCCCGCTATAGTCTCCCCCCGCGCCCCGCAGGCGAAGTTTCAATGAAGCGGTTTACCTATAATAGGTACCTATTATAGTCTCTGATATATGTTTTTTTTTGACAAATTTAAATATAAATATTTCGACCTCCTTAGGAAAAAACGATCCTATGTCGTCAAAAATTGTTTTAGGAGTAATATCAGAGTTATTGAAAACCAAAAAGCTATATATTCTACAAATCTTTACCAAATAATAAAACTCTACTTACTATTAGAGATAAACTCCATGTGTTGATAATAATTTTATTTCCTTAACATAACAATTATTTATACAATAATCAATGCTGTAAATATGCGCGGGATAATACAATACAATCAATCAATATCGATCTCATGTCAAAAACTATCTATCTGACAGGTCTAGTGCTGACCATGCGTGCTAGTGTTGTCTACCATAGTAATGCTATAATCGATTATCCGTCTAACACTATTCACATGAAATACTTACTTCTATCTTCATCACCAGACCAGGAACACAGTTTTGTACGAAGTAATCTCGAAACATGGACATCTTATCCGATTGTTCAGGTGTCAAAAACACCAAAAACTCTTTATACAGATCCACCAAATCAGTACCGAACGTTGATTCGAGGTCCTTCGCCAGCTGTATGGGTTCACTGTTGTGTATATCGAACTTCGCGAATAGCTTATGTATTCGTTTCTTTAGTAGCACGGTATTCGATATTATAGCTCGGTATAGCATTTTTGTGTGGAACTCTGTTGCTAGATCTGAAATGGAAAGTAACTACGTATTATTTTTTCATCTCTCAAGACTTTTTTATTTAGGTGTACAGGATAAAAAGCTAAAAACCTAGTTACAATGGAAGTTACGGTTTCATGATTTTTACAAGACAGCTAAGACCATAGACGTGTCTTATTTTTTTCTATGGCTAAAACAGTAATTTATGAAACAGAATTGATCGAAATAAAATCGGTTATTAAATTATGTTGATCTTACCTATGTCTTCTTTACAACCATTATCTTCAGGATAATCATTTTCCGGTTGGCCCGTATCCTTCTCTATCGATTCAATTTTCTGTTTCAAGTCTTTATAAATATTACTCGCTTTCCCCTGAAACCTACTCACTAAAACCTTAAGCCTACTCGTTATTCTTGGGTACTTTCTATTTTTACAACGACATGTATCTTTCTTTGGTTTGCTACTACGGAAATAGTCCGTTATTGATTTTTGTTTTGGCTTGAAAAATATCCTCATTATAATGCAACATTTACAGTGATGTTGATCTTCAATTGTTGATTTATTTTTCTGGGGATTTACTATTTTATTCTCAACGGTACTGCATATAGGAGTGACATTACAATCGACCGTATTGGTCTTTAATTGTGGTGCATTTTCGCTTGGTATTGGTGAGTTTATAGACAACTGTTCTAACGTCATAACTTTCATTGATTCTTTGGTGACCATCTCTAATGGTATCAGGTTGATGCTTGTGCTCGTTTCGACTAGTTTAAATAGATTGGGTGGGGCATTGTTTGGGTACGTGTTGATAGTAATGTCGAATCTATCTTTTAGTTCTGGCTTTGGGTCTGAATTCTCATTGGGGGTGAGTTGGGGGGTGACGTCGACGTGGTGGGGGTCTTTGGTGGGGATGGTGGGTATGCAAAAGTCGATTTCCACGCCGCGAGCTTCTTGGCCGGTGACGTTGGTCCGTCCTCGTAGATAGAGCTGAAATGACAAAGTTAAATTTCAACATGTTTTTTCTTTATCCTAAAACTTACGGATTTCAACACGTTTTTTTTTGTATAATGTATTGCGAAGTTGAGATGATACATAATCAATTTTAGGCCTATTGTTGGGTAGGTCAAATGAGCAGTTTTCTTGTAATGAGATGTTTATATCATCGAGAGATAGCGCTAGCGTCACTTTAGGAACTAACTTTTTAAACTTCATTTATGTTTTATAATGGAGGATAATTGCTTTTCGCCAACGTAAATATTAAATAGTAAAACAATATTAATGTAAAACTTTAGTACCTAAAGGACATAATAATGGCAAAAAATAAGTACCCTAATTATTAATCCATAAGTAATTAACGCATTTTACAATATTTAATTACGCTTTTTTTTTCTTTGTCTATGGTTTTCTGACGTCGTGAAAAAAAAATTCCTAAAGTGACCCTAACGCCATCTAGTGAGAGCTGTAAAACGATAGGAGAAAAATGCTCATTGTTAATTCATAGAAATAAAAAAAATACATAATCCTTACTAATATATTATTAACTAAGTTTTCCAAACTTACCAAAAACCTCTTGCTCGTTTTCGCGAGGTAACGCAGCCAGCACAGCGGCATCTCATATTCGGGCTGTTCGTATAATGTCATTTTTGGGTTGAACGCTAAGAGTTTGTGTTTCACTGGAGGCGCCACGCCATCGTGGAAGAATTTCTGAAGAGAAACAAAAATATTCACTGATTTTTGTTATGGCGACTGAAATGAAATCAATCAAGAGCTTAGAAGATTAGAATCCAGGACTCCGAACATGGTATCACGAACTGAACACTATTTTCTACAATAGTCGAATATTGTAAACAATCTTGACATTCCTTTTTAGAGAAAATATTCCTTTTAAAACAAGATAAACATAAAACTTATAACATACGTAGGTAATCTTAAAAGATGAAATAAGAAACCAAAATTTGCGCACGGGCGGGACTCGAACTAGCATCTTTCTGGCTAACCGGGCCAACTACTCTTCCAATTGAGCTACCGTGCTGTCGGTCCGACCGCGCGAAATTCTTGGTTACTTATGGATACGTCATTGCGTGACGTTAGCGCCATCTACCCGTCCGTATGCAACAGCGGGCCAAGTAATTATTCTTTACAGAATAAATTCAACTTGCAAATGATAACGCTTCGCTATTCAATGGTTTAGAATGTTTTTTTTTAGGTTTCCGGTTAGCCAGAAAGATGCTGGTTCGAGTCCCGCCCATGCCCAATCTTTGGTTTCTTATTTCATCTTTTAAGAATACAAATATGACACTGTGAGTGTTAAAAACAAAACATTCTAAACCATACATAGGTAATTCATCGTTCAGCACTAAGATCTTTTTAAATTAAGTAGTAAATTAATTTTATTCACTGATATTATTTTAAAAGTAACAGAAAGATTGTTTACAATGTTGGACTAGCAAAGATGAATGGAGTTTAAAGGTTTCTGCCCATTACTATCATACCACGACCGTGCAAGGAACGTGTCAGGCAATAAAATATTCTTTGTATTGAAAACCATAACACTGTTCCCACTAGACCGTTCCGTCACCGACCAACACCGTCGCGTGTCATGCACAGAGCGTGTCAGCGCCGGCAAAATACGCTCTCGCTCCATATAACGGTGAGACAGAACGCTGTAGATACGTTCGTGAGCGTATCGTGTTGCTTTTCGTGTCTGATACGCTCCTAGCACGATCACGGTATGATACGGTGTCACTACACCGGGCCCAGACCTATACTCTGATTTTTAATCAGATAGACCAGAATGACAGCCTCAATCGATCTTTTTACTTTTTAATGTTGCAAACTTAGTGCAATGGTGTTGAAATGAATCGATTAATAGCGATAAATTGAATATGTGATATGATTGTTCAATTGTGTAATTTTAATGATTTATACTATAATATAAATATAAAATTTTAATTAAAGTAATGAACAAAAGAAGAGAATTTGCAGTTATTTCTTTATCTACACTAATATTATAAAGAGGAAAACTTTGTTTGTTTGTTTGATTGTAATGAATAGGCTCATAAACTACTGGACCGATTTTAAAAATTCCTTCACCATTCGAAAGCTACATTATCCACGAGTAATAAAGGCTATATTTAATTTTGAACAAAAATAGGGTTACGTAACATATTAGGGTTTTTCGGACACAAGGTGTAAAAAATCAACCAAAAAAGTTACTTATTTTGCGTACCCTGCTTAAACTATTAAAGATAGAACCATAAAATGTTCTAAGTAATTGTAGATCTTATAAATATCTACAAAAAAGTCCGCGACACACTATACCTATCTATGTCGAGTTAGGCACAATAACCATTTTTTGATTGAAAAATCTTGATTTTTTTTGGACTACATTTAAACGCGTTTATTTTACTCATGCTATTATCCTTATCAAAATAAATTATTTCATCATAAGTACAGTTAATGTAGATAATATTTGGTCTTTGAATGATTAAAATTGGACGTTTGGTTCTGAAGTTATAGCGAAATTAAAAAACTTAACTCCTCAGATAATTTAAAGTTAATTATTCATTCACCGGATAAAAAAAACAAGCCACTTTAGGTAGAGTCTACGGGATACATCCATCCAAATCATAGTGTTTTTATCTTAGGATTCTACTGCACCACGTACGCGGTCCGACCTCATTTGCATACCTTAAGGCTGCGTTTCCACCAGAGATGTGCGAGGATGCGTAGCGAGGAATGTGTTTGTAAAGAACCAATAGAATCGCTTCATTTACCTCGCCTCGGTCAGCACATCTCTGGTGGAAACGGCTCAGCGGAGCTAGGTTTTTGCGCATACAAAACAAGCGAAGAATGTGTGCGAGGGATGTGTACGAGGGATGTGTGCGAGGGATGTGTACGAGGGATGTGTGCGAGGAATGTGTGCGAGGAATGTGTGCGAGGAATGTGTGTTGAATAGGTTTGCGCATACACCGCACCCCTGTCGACACATTTCACAGCTTCGCAACGCATCCTCGCACCACACATTAATGCGCATTTTCACAGCTCCGCTACACATCCTCGTAGACACATTTTCATCGCACAGCTTTGGTGGAAACACCCACACATTTTCACAGCACAGCTAGACATCCTCTTACGACACATTTCCATCGCACATCTCTGGTGGAAACGCAGCCTTAGGCTGCGTTTCCACCAGAGATGTGCGAGGATGCGTAGCGAGGAATGTGTTTGTAAAGAACCAATAGAATCGCTTCATTTACCTCGCCTCGGTCAGCACAGCTCTGGTGGAAACGGTTTACGGTTTAAGAAGAACTTTATTTCTCTTAAAGAATACATATTCACTTACAGAGAAAACAAGCTGATATTAAAAACTATACAAACACTATTTTACATTTAAACAGTGTCTAACTTAAGTAATAGGTTTAACAGTAATTATCTATTTGAGCGTACGTTAAAATATGCAATATAAAAGGATGTGTCGGGTAGAAATGAAAATCGTTGGAGCTAGCCAAGCAACCACGGATTTAAGAAGCTAATGAGCGTACTTGCATACTGGATGCGGCAATTCAACAATACAACGCTAGTTGCAGGCCAAGAAACAAAAACAAAGAACAAAATAAGAAAATGTATATATATATATATATATATATACATATATATCTATATATATATATATATATATTATGTTATGATAAGTTATTATTGAATTATCCTTGTAATGTTTGAAAACTGTATACGTATGTAATTCTTTTATAATAAGTTTAGTTATATTTTATTTAACTGTTATTTTTATTGTTATGTGCATGATTAAAAATAAATTTGTAGTTTTATTATATTTGTTCTATTATATGTGTATTATTATATTATTAACATTTACGATGTTTATTTGTTATGTTTTAAAAGTTTGGATATTACAGTTCATTTAATATATATAATTTAAGTTGTCTTTTAAAGCTTGTTAACGATTGAGCCTCTTTTATGTCTTCAGGTAGTTTGTTAAATATTCTGACACCTTCGAATTCTATATTCTTTTTACCATAGTTGGTCCTCGGATGACGTGATATTAAATAACTCGAGTTTCTTAGTTTCATTTTTTGTACGCTACCTTTTGTTTTAAAAGATAGTGATGTGTGGATATGTTCGTTTAAAATTTTGTAAATTAATATGCATGTCTGGTAGACGTATGTCTGTTGAATGGTCATTATTTTGGTATCTTCATATATATTTTTGGTATGCGTGCGAAAATCGTAATGGAATAGAGATTTTATTAATTTATTTTGTGCTATTTGTATGATGTTTAGGTTTGTTTTAGTTGCTGTTCCCCAGATTTCAATTAAATAATCTAAGTGTGGTTTTATTAGAGAGTTATAAATGAGATATTTGATTTTACGAGGAAGACAATTCGCTATGTTCCGTGTTATGCCGGTTAAAGTGGTAAGTTTTTTTTTAATTTTATCTATATGTTTTTTCCAGTTAAGATGCCGATCGAGGATAAGGCCTAGATATTTTTCATGTGACTTTTCTTGAAGTACTTTTCTGTTTATTTTGAGTTCTATTTTATTGAGTTTTTTGTTTTTCGCAGCAAATATTATATAATTTGTTTTACTTGTATTTATTGTGAGTGAATTTGATAAAAGCCAATTATTGAGTAGATTTAGATCAGTTTGAGCCATTGATGTTATTGTTTTGATCGAATGTCCATGGTAGAATAGAGCTGTGTCATCAGCATAAAGAGAAATGTCGCCAGAGAGACCTAAGTGCTGAATGTTATTTATGTAAATCAGAAATAACAATGGCCCTAAAATCGACCCCTGTGGGACGCCGAAAGTTATTGGACTAGAGAAACTTTGATTTTCTCCTATTTTGACGATTTGTCTGCGATTTTGAAGATAAGACGTAAGTATAGCGTGGGCTTTGCCAGCAATACCAATGTCTTTCAATTTTTTTAGTAGTATTTTGTGATTGATGGTATCAAAGGCTTTCTTAAGGTCAATAAAGATCCCAAGAACTATTTGTTTTTCGTCTATCTTATTTTTAATTTTTGTGATGAGGTCAATTGTTGCTGAGAGCGTGTTCGATCTAGGTCTAAAACCATATTGCTTTTTGTATAAAATTTTTTCAGTACTGAGATATTTTTCTAATCGGGAGTGAATTACTTTTTCAAAGACTTTAGAGATCACTGGCAGAACCGAAATAGGCCGATAATTATTTTGATCAGACTTATCGCCAGATTTATAAATAGGTTTAACCTTTGCAATTTTTAGGCTGTCCGGAAACGTACCGCTGGCCAGGCAATTGTTTATACATTCAGTGAGTGGAACGGAAATTAAGTTTTTGATACATTTAACAGCTTTGGTTGTGATACTGTCAATACCACAACTTGTGTTTGGGTCTAGTTTTTCAATAATTTTATTAATTTCATCCGTGGTTGCTGGGTTAAAATTCGTCAAGTTAGCTATCGGTGATGAATCTGGTGCTATGGTCGGACTCGAAGTTTTCATATGATCATCTGGGATGTTGTTTGCTAGTACAGAGCCAATCGTTGAAAAGTAGCTATTAAAATGTTCGCAGATTTCTTGTTGATTTGTTATTACTTTAGAGTCAATTTTCAGTCTATATGGACCCTCTGTGTCTTTTAATTTATTTTTTGCTAAGTCATTAATGGCCCTCCACATTTTTTTCGGTTTCTTTACGTGATCTTCAAAGTACTTATAGTAATATAATTTTTTAGTCTTCTGAATATTGGTATGAACTTCATTTCTAAAGGCTTTAAATTCTTTTTCTAATTTTTCATCGAATCTATTTTTTTTGTATTTATGCCATAAAGTGTTTCTCTTGTTTATTTCGTGTATTATTTCTTTATTTATCCAGTTTTTACTCGGCGGGTTCAGAAGTTTCTTTTTCTTCACTCTGTTTTTGGATAAACTGTTTGATATTATTTGTTGCAATGCGTCCAAGTCATGATTTTCATAGTAATTGTAATCATTTATGGCATTTTCTACAGTTTCATGAAATTTTTCGTAGTCTATAGCTGAGTATTCTACCTTTTTGATGGGTATGGGCTGGTAATACTCAATCTCAAAGTAGATTTGTTTATGATCAGACAATGATGTCTCCACAATAGTAAAGTTAAAATCGTTATCTTTTATGTTCGTAGCTATATGATCTATGATAGTTCTGGTTGAAGCTGTTTCTCGAGTACAGTACTTTTGACTTATTCTGTTTAACAGTCTATAGTCACATTCTTTTAATGAGTTTTTGTAGTTTTGAGAGTCTCTATCAGGTGTTAACAAATCAACGTTATAATCACCGAAAACCACAGCTCTCCTTCTTCGGAGCAGTTGCTCGACATAAGCATCCAGAAAGTCATCAAACTTATTTTTATTCGGATTATATACAGCGCCGATATCAATAAAGATTTCTTTATTATAATTGAATT